>APFE030063036.1:79695-126074 GCA_000404065.3 Pinus taeda
AGATAATAGATTGACATGTATTTGAATTTTGTATGTACTATGCATGCTAATAGCTATAGATGAAGATATATATTTGAGATCAATAAATTTCTATCATTAATTAAAACTTGTGTAAGAAAATATCTAATTTTTAATATATATATATATATATAACGAATTCTACGTGTCCTGTTCGGGTCAACGTGTCTGAATCTGACACCACAAATCCTACCAATCCCAAATCCCCGTGTCAGGTAACTTAGGTTTCTACACTCAAAGGTGCTGTTCAAACGACCTTTTGACTATGAGCTTTGCAAAGTGTTTCGCTCGAAACTCTCACAATTCTTTGGTTGAAAGACCAGGGCACCCAAGCATCCCAGTTTGTGGGTCAATTGGTGTTCTGGGCTTGCTGGAGCACACAAATTTTTCAAAACTCTGACCGGCTCCAGTCCTGTGCATGCCAACCTAACAGTCAATGAAGGTAAAGCAAATTTCTATATTTGTATCTATGAAATTCTATGTTTGGAAGGTTCTGTCAAGAATTTAAGGATTTCCCTAAGACACAATTCTGCTCAAGATATTGCTTTGAAGGAATTATCAAATTGCTTGGTTTATCGAGTTCAGAATTTGTGTAAGTTGAAAATTGTGTACATTTCCTTAAGGTTTAGTGCACCTCGCAAAGATAGTTTGAGGTTTCTCCTCCCTGCCTCTAAGTGAAGGCTTTCTCCAGTCTATTTTAACATCATGTGTTTTTTATTCTGATTTGGACTCTACAGACAACCCTTGCTCACATTTGCTTGGAAACCCACGATGTTCTCCATAAAGTTGACTATGATCTGCAAATCAAATTATGTCAGATGTCCCCTACTCAAATTGAACTTACTGATCAATTTTTGGCTCTCCAATCTCAACTTTTGCACCTAGTGAATGAAATTAATGCTCTAGGGAATATCATTGTTGATTTGCGTTGGAACAGAAACAATGCAACGCCCCAGACATGCACGAGGAAGCAAAGGAGGCTCAAGATTTTGACTTGAATATGCTTGCTCCAGCCAGTAAATCACTCTGTGTCTAGTTTGTTGGAAGGTTTTTTTTTTGTACATCTCACAATCCTTCAGATTTTATTGTGTCAGTTATGTCCATGTATGTTTGTCAAAAGATATATAATCTCTTTTTGGTATATAAATTGTATCAATGGCCTATGTTCTCAATTCACCTCAGTATACTTCAGAAGTCTGTGAGTCTGGGTAATTGGTCTCTGCAACCTATTACAATGCCCAGTTGAGAATTATGAAGATGTATCCATGTGTATTTTGTTACGACTATGCGCAAATTTTCTCTAATACTAATCATTTTTGTTTTTAAAAAAATATGTTACGATAATATCATTCAATAAGACTTGAAATGTGATAATATTATTTATTAAAAAGATATATTATAATAATATAATTCGAATAGATTCTGAATGCGATAATAATTATTTATTAAAAATAAAAATAATATCTATAATACTAAATGCGATAAGATTTGAAATAGTGATAAATTATTTATTAAAAAAATGTAAAAAATGAGTTAATCATATTTTTTTACAAATTATTAATTAACAAATGTGATAATGAATTAATAAATATGATAATGATGAATCTTTTTAAAAGAATAATAATAATAATGTGATAATGATGACGATGATGATGATTAATGATTAATGTTCAGCGAGATCAATATGATCTATTATACCTAAAGAATTTAAGAGATTAGTTGAGATCCTTTAATATTTTACTTCTATGATCGAAAAGAAGGGAGATGAGTAATTTTGTTGATTTAACAATTCAAGAAGGTTGATATTGTTGGTAGTGTGGCAAAGATTTTGAAAATTAGAACAGATGAAAGTGTTTTTCATCTTCAACCCTCTTACTATCACAAAGGTGACAAACTCTTTCTTTCCATGGTGTTTTAGGAATTACCAATGCCCGGTTTCACTTTGAAGCTCACGAGAACAGCTCAGGAGAATAAGATGTTCGTTGACTTAACAATTCAAGTAGGTTGGTAATATTGGTAGTGTGGCAAAGATTTTGAAAATTAGAACATATGAAAGTGTTTTTCATCTTCAATTCAAGAAGGTTGGTAATGTTGGTAGTGTGGCAAAGATTTTGAAAATTAGAACATATGAAAATGTTTTTCATCTTCAACCCTCTTAGTATCATAAAGGTGATAGACTATTTTTTCCCATGGTGTTTAATTAACCAATGCCCAGTTTCACTTTGAAGCTCATAAGAATGAGGTGTTTTGGGAATTAACCAATGCTTTGTTTATCTTTGAAGCTCATGAGAGTTGGCTCTTATCTTGGCAATGTTCAATACTAGGTTTCACTTTGAAGTTCATGAGAGTTAGTTCTTATCTTGGCAATGTCCATTGCTAGGTTTCACTTTGAAGCTCATGAGAGTTAGTTCTTATCTTCTCAATGTTCATTTTCTTCTTAGCATTGGTTACTAAAGAAAGATAATTTTGGATTAGCATTGGTTGCTAAAGAAAGATAATTTTGGATTACTTTTGGGGGATTTGACTCTTGAATCTTTTGACACAATACCTTTGGGTTTACTTATGGGGGATTTGAACCTTGGATCTTTTAGTTGACACAATACTTCATATCAAGGCCATGGCCAACTAAATTGCATCCAGAAACACATTCAAAAACATATTTTTAATAACTTATAATTTTAGATATTTTGATTTAAAACTTCTTCAAAAAAATGTTAATCGTATTTTTTTATAAATTATTGATAAAATGACAAATTTCTTTATGAATGAATATTGACGAATCAAAATCAATATAATTTTTTTTTTCAAAGGTGGGAAAACCTATCATAACTTAGTTGGCAAACCAACACTGAGGACAACCATCTTTGGCTCCTATTATTCAAGGAAAACCACGCCACTTGGAATAACTTGTTGGTGATCCATAACGGAACAAGCTTTCACTCATGTCAGATGCCTCTGACTCTTGAGTCATTAACATGTTTCCTTGCGTCCAAAATAACCGACTCTTAACCAAGTAAAAACAATTTTAAAGCATACTCTAGACCCAAACAATATAACTTTTTGATTATCAATTAACAGTTAAATTAAAATAAGTTTTACCACTTCCATAAAAAACAATTCAATAAATTTATAATAAAGTTCACAGTTACTTAAGTCCAATTCAATCGCTAATGGATAATACTTTTACATTTTGATAAGGTTTAATTTAGAATGGGTAATGTTTCTTGCATTTTGCTAACGGATGGTGCTTTTACATTTTACCAGGTTTAATTTCGAATTGATAATGTTTCTTGCAATTTACTAAATTTAATTCCTATCCGATAATGCTTTTGTATTAAAAAAAATTATACACTTATATAGCAAGAAGTTCCTATCGGATTAGGTCCACGTTGATATAATTACATTCCAATGGTAAATTGGGAAAGTTACTAAAAATGTTTCTACTTTTTTAAAAGTATAAAAAGTCTCAGTGAAAGAAAACGGTTGCGTGAGCGTTTTTTCTATGTGATTGATGACTATAAATATTCGAGTTTAAAGAATGTACCCAGCCAAGGGTCAGTGCATAGCCAGAGTGGCGTGAGCTTCAAAATTGACATTTTTGGGGTTTGTGTTTATTCTTGTAATTAATTTATTCACGGAGGGTAATAAAATTTCGAAAAATAAAGAAAGCGTTAAAATTGCGTGAAACTCACTTATGAAAGAGAATGATGATTATAAATATTCGAGTTTAAAGCCAAGCGTAAACCATCGGCAAGAGTGGTGTGGGTTTCAAAATTGATATTTCTTTTTGGGCTTTGTGTTTATTCTTTTAATTAATTTTATTAAGGGGAAGAAATAAAATTTTGAATAAAATTAATGGTTGTTTTTTTTAATATGAAATTGTTGAATGTGGGATAAATATTTATGGTTAAGAATTTTAGAGTTGTAAGCGGAAGGAGTTATATAAATTTTTGTGGTAGTTAGGGTTTCATCTTAGTTGTTTAATCTTTGTTTTGTTTGCATAGATTTTATGCAGATCGTTCAATCATAAATCAGATCGTTCAATCATAAATCCTTGTGATTTGACTGAAAAAAAAAAAAAAATAATAATAAATAAATAAAAAATAAAATAAAATAAAATTGTTTTTTTCTGCAGGTATAAATCCTTGTGATTTGGCTGAAAAAATTGTTTTTTTTTGTAGGTATGGTTGTCGGTCAAGTTAACTCTTCTTCAGTTTCTTAGGTTTCTATGCTGAAATTTGGTTCTGGTTTTCTAGTGGTAAAAGAAATTTCTTCCCTCAATGTTCATGTGGATGACGAAGCTTTCTGTTGTGAAAAATATTTTTCTGAGAATAGTTTGGTTTGCAGGTTTGATACGTACTGGTCGCAGCTAGTCGATCTGCATAAATGGATCTCTAAGACATGGAAGCCCCTTTTGATGGACAAGCTGAATATTTACACTATGGCGCGAGGTTTCTTCACTATGGGTCTTGATAATATTGAGGACATGAAGGCCATTTGTGAAGTTGGGTTGTGGTTTTGGGGGAGTGTTGGCCTCTTCATGCAGCGCTTGACTGCCTCTTTTGACCTGGTAACGACTTCAATCTGGGTAAGGCTTATAAACCTTCCCTTACATTTCTAGAATCACACATCGCTTTCCTCCATTGGGAATGCGTTGGGAAAATTCTATCTTTGTTGTCATTTAAAAACAAAACAAAAAAAGACAAAAAAAACCTACTTATGCCCACATTTGTGTGGAGTTGGACTTCAACAAGGGTTGTCACATGCCACACCATTATGGTGGATTGTGTAATTCATGTTTCGAAATGTATTGTAAAGTGAAAGTCCAAAAGATATGTATGGAATATGAAGAATCATGTAAAGTTGAAAAATCATAGGAAGTTAAACAGTCATGAAGTCACAAGGAAGGTGAAAACATCACCTCCTCATTATGATATATACACCCTCATTGTAAGAGAAAATGACTTTCACCTTGGCTCCTCCCGCAAAGCATTAGAGAGACAAGCTAGTTCTTTTGAGGAGCAAGGAGACAAGCTAGTTCTTTTGAGGAGCAATGAGTGGCTCCAACGCTCCACTATTGGAGCTAGTGGTGTTCATTGTATACGTGTGTCTTGGAACTTTTACTTAATATAAGAAGCCTTATGGCCAACATGTTCTTCATGCATGGATTATGGATATTTGTAAGATTATTTTGTGAATGTATGTAATTCATGTATGCTTTCATCTATGATAAAGTAGTTGAACTATTTCGATTATTTTGGTATTTATCATATTGAGAATGTGTTGTAAGTATTATTATCGTTATCGCATCCTCATGGACTATTCCACTAGATATTAAATAGATCTTCCTGGTTACATTGGTTGCAATGACCATTGCATCTTTGTGGACTATTTTGCTTGATGTTGTACAGATTCTTCTTGTTTGTTTGTTTCTACTAGAGTGGTACTATTACCTCTCTCTTAGAGACTCACTTCTCCTCCCCCTCCACAGTAAAAGAACTTTGACGCACTTACAACCGAACACTCACCAGGCACACCCCCTTGCTTTTCGAAGGCACATTTGCACTCCTCTCCCTTGCCAATAGTTAGAGCCAAGGCATATCTTTAAGACAACAGACAACTTTGCCATATTCCAGATGGGGCTCCTATCGCAAATGGTGTGAGGTCTAATTGGAACCACATATCGGAGAGACCCCTTGAATGTTAGCAAGTTCAACAACATCAACAGGGGAATAAGTCATTGTTGAATGGAGGTTTTTATAGAAGAGGTTTTAATGCCTTTAGTGACTATGGAATTAATAGGGTTTTTGGGCAGAATTTTACAGGAACCTAAAGAAAGAACAAGCAACTTGGATTCATATTCATAAGATTTCATGATGACAGTTGCATTGCTTTCATCTTCCTCGAGGTGTCAAGGTTATCATTAAGATGCTTAATGGCTTGGACTTCATCTTTGGATAAATTAGGTTTGGCAGGTTTCACCTACCATAGAACTCTACCACATTCTTGCTTAATTTCCTTAACACAATGAGATGGTTGGTTTTGGCGTACAAACTCAATGGAGGAAAGAATCTCTTCTTTGGGGATTTAGAGTGGGTCTAAGGCGAAATTAAACCCTTTCTCCAAGAGATGAAGAGAGGAGGGATCAAGACCAATGGAGGAAATATTAACCACAAAAGCTGGTTTAGAGCTAACAAGGGGAGCAAGTGGAGGGATAGGGGGAGAAGAAGAATACGGCTTATGACAATTCTGGGGGGGGAAGGGAAGGGGGAGGGGTTAATTGTGATGATCATTGATTTGATCATTAATATGAGGATAATTAATTTGATTATTGATTTGGTCATTAATATGGTGATAATTGTTTTGATTATAAATTAGATCATTAATGATTGGACTATTAATTTGATCAATAATTGACCATTAATATAATTATTAACATTATTGTTATTAATATGATGCGAAGGATATAATTCATTAGAGAAAGAAGACGAGGCTTGAATTCCAGATTTGTTGGGACTTGGATTTTTCTCAATGCCCAGTTTATTTTCCTAGTTGGGAAATCCCTTATATGCTGAAGATACTATTTAAAATTTTAATGAACAACAGTTTTGAAGGGTATAATTTATGTGTGTGCATGTGTAAGATTGGTTAATTTTTGTTTATGCTGATTCATTTTATTTATTTTTAAAATACTAACAGTGTTGGTTATTTAGCAACATTGAAATTTAATTATGTTACAACAAGGACATTCACTAAGAAATAAATTTGCCAGTTGTTGGAGTTAAAAAAAATTAACATTTTCACTATTATAAACATCTTCTAATAATCTTCCAACAAATATTTCCTGCAGATTTTGTTCTTATGACTCCATTTTCCCGATAGAACGAGGCAATTTTCATCGTTTTAACTGAATCAAACTTTCCAGCGATACCCCAAAGGCTAGCATGCACTATTCCAATGTGAGAGAAAGTAGTCCAATGTGAGAGAAAGTAAGTTGAGGAGACAATGAGCTAACTTTTCAATGTTGCACCTAAGGTTTCCTTGTTGATTTTGTGGTGAGGCACACCTAAGGTTTCCTTGTTGATTTTGTGGTGAGGCACTGAATAATTTCGATCACTAACAGCTATGATTGACAAACAGGGCAATCCAAGATCTAATACAAGAGCTCATCCAATTGATGAAGTGCAATGAGAATCCAAATTATCCTATAAATGCATTGGCCACGTCAAGTTCAAAGGCCCTTCACCTCTCCCCAACAAAACGACTTCAATGCACATCTTGAACCATATTTATATTTTCTCCCATTAAACAACCCTTAAAGAAACCTCCTTGTTATTCTCATACGGATTTCCCCATTAGCCTTTGCAACAAAAAGAAATACTCTTGGTGATGATTTTGTATGAGACATTGCAAAAGAATATAGGGTGAATATTAATATATTATGGGAATTTTTTATTTTTCCACTTTTACATTATATATTTCAACTTTCCTTCCCTGTTATGTTGCACATCCTATCTAATATTGGACAGTGCACCTCACTTCTATAAGTGCAATATATCAATTACTCACACACTTTATTATTTTGAATACTTTAAATAGTTTGTAGAGAGTCTACAATTCTAGCAATCTTCTTTAGTTAATTGCATAATTTCTCTCTGATGCTTTCTTGTGTGTGATTATTTTATTTTTACTTTTACATTGTAAATTTCAACAGTTCTTTATTTCAGTTTATTAGTGTTCCATTACATATCTAATCCATATAGCATTGTACACATCTCACATCTCACTTCTCTTTGGTGCATTGATTAAAATGAACACTAACCCACTATTGTTTTTTTATAGGAGACTTAGTTAATTTTGATCACTCAATTTTATACACTATACATAATTAATATACATAGTTAATACAAATAAGTGTACAGTTACAACAATATTCTATCATTCATTCTTTGCACACTTCTCTAGTTAATACAAATAAGTACACAGTTCCAACAATATTCTATCATTCTTTCCACACTTGCTCCTTTATGTTTTCCTCTATGTGAGCATATTTTCTTCCTATAATAGTATTGCACCCATATCAAATAATAATCAAAACAAATATGGAGATGAAATTGCAATACACAAAAAGCAAAGTTGTTACATGAGGAGTGGGATGATATCATAGCTTTTGACAATTTTGCAAATGGCTTTTTCCAAAGGACAAATCCGAATTGGGCAAGCCAAGTGAGTTTCAACTCACTCATATTTTCATCCCAAGAACAGTTCCGAATTAGGCAAGGCAAGTGAGTTTCAACTCACTCATATTTTCATCCAAAAGACAGTTCCGAATTTGGCAACCCAAGTGAGTTTCAACTCACTCATATTTTCAAAGGAACTAACAATTTAGGAAATTTCAAATACAAACACGAAAAGCCAATATTGATGTGATACAAGAGAGTTCTACATTGCTGATCTTACATCGAAAATAAGATTTCAAATTCGTTGTTAGTACTCTGAATTATAAGTTCATTCATTGTGAAGGGATTGTCCCATATGTTATACTACAAATGCACAGTTACACCCTCCAAGAAACACTTTGTGTGGCAAATATTGGGAAAGTCAATGTCCTTTTAGGCATTTAATGGCTAGCGACTCACAATGATGACCCAACCAAAAATTAAGAGAACTACCTCGAGTTTGAGTAGAGTAACCATCAATATACAGTGACTAGCGTTCAGCCCACACCTTCAAAGGCGATGGATCCATTGAAAATGTGAAGCAAAAATCACTACTCATTTAGGGCCCAGCGATTCTATGTAAAGACCGCAAGTGACACATACCAGTGATTTCCATTAGCAGGTGAAAATGGACGTCAAATACTCGCTACTCACCCACTTAATCGAGGCACAGGAACATCGTTCAATCCCGAAGCCAAGGGAATAATCATCCAACAAACACTGCCAAGCGAGCTGCCAAGGGAGCTAAAGAGTTTATCCAGGTGTAACTACCTTGCGATCGGGGGTAGCTTCAAGGGCAAATTGAATAAGCAGGTAAGGCATTTAGTCCTGCCATTTTTTAGGGCGTAGGGAGACGCCATTTGTATTCAGACAAGTAGCATAGCCTAAAGCTCATCAGATTTGGGGTTTAAATTATGGTACTTCCTCTGCATCTGAAGCATTTTCTCTTTGGAAGTAATTAGCTTCCCTAATATCGATAGTTATGAACCTGTTGCCCGTTGTAATTCATTTCTATCCATGTGTCATCTGGAATTTATTTGCATTTATGTGCGCCATTTGGGTTTATCTGGCAAATATTTGTGGACGTTATTTATTTGTATTGCAGGTGCTCATCGCAAGTTAGCCTTATGTTGGACTGCGAATTCAGCCCAAGCCCATTGTCATTAATAAAATCAATGCTTTATACAGATATCTATTCCTAAATGAAAACAATTTCACTCTTCGCCATGTCAAAAGATGCCAACGACACAACAGAAAACATAAAATGTTCATCGGGGACAGAATTCGAAACCCTAGATAGAAAATGGCATAGACGAAACCTCAACTATGTAGGCAGGTTACTAACAGAATCGAACCTTCAACCTTAGGCACGAAAATCTTTCGAGTTCAACCAGCTGATAACTGTAAAAACAACGTTACAAAAGATTTTGCGCACATCTTGAAATGGAAATTTATAATTTACCTGTAAGAAGCCCAAGCTGAGGAATAAGAACCGCGGATATTGGGTAGGGATAGATTGATCTTGAAACCCTTAATAGCCTCATGCTCTGGGCCACCGTCTTGTACGTATTAAAAACGATGGAAGGAAAAGTCGAGGAAGGATCTCAAATTTTGACTTACTATTTAATATTGTAATTTTTAACTATTCAATTGTTTTCACTGCCTTGGAATTCTCCCATCAATAAATCCATCAAGCAGACCAAGTAGGCCAATGAATAAATGGACAAATGTGTGCTACGTCAGTGGGGTCGTGGAATAGGGTCTGGGTCTCTGTTGGTAGAATGTACAATGGTAAGTTATGTACTACTTGTAAAGTGTTATTTTTAATTAAAACAATAAAGACGCGTTGTTTTTGCACAGTAAATAATAGGAATTTTTGAAAAGTTATAGTGGTTAAAGTTTCAAGATTTTGGATGTTGAGTGATTTTTGACAGTATTGAATCTATTTCTATTTCTATCCTAATAAAAACACAATTTAAGTGGTGTAATGGATAGATTTTTAAAAACGAGAATTTATTTTTAAAATATTTTTAATATAATATATAAAATATATATATTAATATTATAGTAATCTAAAAAGGAAAACATGTTAAAAAATCTAGAATAAAAGTTGGGTTTTTCTATTTTCAAAAAGTTATTTATAAAAAGATTGGTTTTTTTAAGTATTATATATTTTGTATGTTAAAGTGTGTTGTTGGATTGAAAATTAATTTAATTTGAATATTAAATATTCAATAGTTCGTAGATTATGTTTTATATGTTTTTGAAGTTTTGTGGTCATATTTTCAGGTCGAATTGGTATGGATTTATTGGAATCACAAGTTTGAGTTATGATAGGGATTTGTTCGAATCACGAGTTTGAGTTGTGAACTATTCACAATCTTAGTGCCATAGGGGTTTTCCATGGTATTGAATCTATATATACAATCAAATAAACATTTTAAAGAACAAAAAATCACAATTTGTCCAAAAACAAAATTCATTAAATTCCCATCAGAAATTTTAAAAGATAATAGTGAAAGAATGCCTTTAATATTTTATATTAATTGTTTTTCATTACAATTGCATATTAATAAAAATATGTTATATAATATGAGGGGTGGCGGGAGGGGGAGGGATTCTTATTAATCCCAAGGGAATTATCGAAACTAGATATGCTTGGGGTCTTGGGAAAAGAACAAATAATCAAGTTGAGTTGTACGATCTCCTTCAGGGCTTCATAATCGTCAAAGGTAAAGGTGTCATAGACCTATATATTCTTGGAGACTCTATGATATCAATTTAGTATCTGATAAGTGAAAAGAGCCCAAAGGAAAATAATTTGAATAAGATTCTCTAGAGAATACGAGAGACTCTGATTTCTCTTCATTCTAAGGACTTCTTTCACATCCTTAGAGCTCTCAATTGGGAGGTTGATGCAAGGGCAAATCATGCTTGTTCTCTGACAAAGTCATAGCTTGAAATTAACGAGGATAAAGTCGTGTGCCCAATCCCTTAGGTGATAAGGAAGGGGATTATCAAAGGCCTTCGGAGCATTTTCACTTCATCCCTATGTAGTAACCTCTTCTCATCATGATATTTCCATCTCTAAAATTCATCCTGCAGCGCAATGATGAAATGGAGCGTTGTAAAATATATTTGCGATGGTGTGGTGGCATTTTATACAGGGGAAATGTGTCTAGTGATCTCACCAGGCGTCATGTGCAGTCCTTAAAATTTGTTTCTGCATTCTCGACTCCCATTCTCCGCCTTCAGGAATATTGGAATTACAATTCTCACATATCAATTATGAATCTATCTGATCAATTTTCAAGGAAATTAAATGTCCATGATCCAGGTGGATATTGGTGGCCACCTGCCAAGTCCACTTGGACCCCCACCATTGTTTCTCTCAACTTTTCAGTTTCCTTAATTGTAGCAAAGTTTACTATTTTTAGCAGTTTTTCGGGTCCTGAACTTTCGGAGTTGTTTTGAGGCCATAAACGATGTTTTTTTGGAAAACTAGGAGCAATATGGGTCCAAGACCAATGTTGCTCTTCCCAAAGTTGTAGTTCTCGGATAGATCCTTCTAACGAGATACTGTGCGCGTCAAATGGAGATTGTATGACAAAGTTACAACCCCGGAAGTTGATGTACCAATTTACCCAAACGGGGCCCACAGTTTGGCGTTTCATCTTCTAGGGGGTTTTTGGATGTTTAGGGTTTTCCATTGTTTCTCAATAATAAATAGGCATTCGAGCCTCATTGTAACACAGTTCAGAGGCATATAGCCGCCACATCTCTTCTCAGAGATAAGCTACCATCGCCCTAGCTGGTTTATTTCCATTTCTGTTTGTAAGCATATTTCAGTATTTTACATTAATGAAATAAAGTATTATTTTAGTTGCATCTTTGTGTATATGGTTATCTCTGTATTTTGTTGCGTTCCTGTTTAAATCCAGATCAGTCCAGGAGGATGAACTCATGTGGAAAGATGGTTCAGGAGGTTTTAAATCAGTTGAAGGCTCAACAGACTCGCTCAATATGGTTTCTCTATGTTATGAGGTTCCTCTTCTCGTCTAGCTTTTTTGTTGGTTGTGTTTTTGCACTCAAAGGTGGCGTTTAAACGACTTTTTGACTTACAGATCTGCAAAGAGTTTCGCTCGAAGCTCTCGCAATTTTGTGGTTGGAAGACAGGGTGCTCAAGCATACCAGTTTGTGGGTCAATTGGTGTTTTAAGCTTGCTAGAGCACACAACATTTCCAAAACTTTGAGAGGCTCTAGTCCTGTGCATGTCGACCTGACATTCAATGAAGTTAAAGCAAATTTCTACATTTGTATCTATGAAATTCTCTGTTTGGAAGGTTTTTTCAAGAATTCAAGACACAATTATGCTCAAGAAATTGCTTTGAAGGAATTATCAAATTTCTTAGTTTATCGAGTTCGGTACTAGTGTAAGGTGAAATTTGTGGACATTTCCTTAAGGTTGAGTGCACCTCGTGAAGATAGTTCGAGGTTTCTCCTCCCAGCCTCTAACTCAAGGCTTTCTCCATTCCATTGTAGCATCATTTGCTCACATTTGCTTGGCAACCCACAATGCTCTCCATAAGCCGACTATGACCTGCAAATCAAATTTTGTTAGATGTCTCCTACTCAAATTGAACTTACTGATAAAGTTTTAGCTCTCCAATCTCTACTTTCGCGCTTGGTAGATGAAATGTATGCCCTCGAGAGTATCATTGATGATTTGTAATTGAACATAAATGATGCATCGACCGCAAACATGCACAAGGAAGCAAAGGAGGCTCAAGGTTTTGACTTGAATATGCTTGCTCCTGTCAGTGAATGACTCCGTGTCCAGTTTGTTGGAAGGTTTTGTTTTTTTTTTTGTACGATCTCACAGTCCTTAAGGTTTTATTGTGTCATATATGTCCATGTATGTTTGTCAAAAGATGTATAATCTATTTTTTGTATATATGTTGTATCGGTGTCGTATGTCCCAAGTTAACCTCAGTTATCCTTAAAAAGTCTGTGAGTCTAGGTACTTAGTCTCTTCAGCCTATTACAATGGCCAATTGAGAATTATGAAGATGTATCCATGTGTATTTTGTTGTGACCGGGCGCAAATATATATAATATAATATATATATATCTATGTGTGTGTGGTGTGTGGGGCGATTGTGTGTGTGCTATAATAATATATTCGATAGATTTGAAATGTGATAATATTATTTATTAAAATTTTGTAAAAAAATGAGTTAATAATAAATTTTACAAATTATTAATTAACAAATGCAATAATGAATTAATAAATATGATAATGATGATTCCTCTCATAATAATAATGATGATGATGATTTATGTCTAGTAAGACCAATATGATCTATCAGACCTAAAGAAAGTAAGAGATTAGATGAGATTCTTTAATATTTTATTTCTATGATCGAAAGATCGAAAAGAAGGGAGATGAGTAATTTTGTTGACTTAACAATTTAAGAAGGTTGGTAGTGTTAGTAGTGTGACAATGATTTTGAAAATTAGAACGAATGAAAGTGTTTTTCATCTTCAACCCTCTTACTATCACAAAGGTGACAAACTCTTTCTTCCTATGGTGTTTAATTAACCAATGCCCCGTTTCACTTTAAAGCTCATGAGAATGAGGTGTGTTTTTCATCTTCAACCCTCTTACTATCCGCAAATGTGACAAATTCTTTCTTCCCATGGTGTTTAATTAACTAATGCTTCGTTTCACTTTGAAGCTCATGAGAATGAGGTAGGTGTTTTGGGAATTGACAATGCTCGGTTTCACTTTGAAGCTCATGAGAGTTAGTTCTTATCTTGGAAATGTTTATTTTCTTCTTAGCATTGCATACGAAAGAAAGATAATTGTGGCTTGCTTCCGGGGAATTTGAACCTTGGATCTTTTAGTTGACACAATACTTCATATCAAGGCGATCGCCAACTAAATTATATCCAAGAACACATTCAAAAAGATGTCTTAGATAACTTATAATTTAAAATATAAGTTAATAATATTTTTATAAATTATTTGATAAAATGATATTTTTTTAAAGAATGAATATTGAAGAATCATAATCAATATAACATTTTTATTATCAATTAACAGTTAAATTAAAACAAGGTGGGTTGCGGAGCAACGAGTTCCTGCCCAAGGGACTGATGCCCAGAGCAAATGGTTGTCACCCCAGGGACTGAAGCCAAGAGAAGATGGTTGTCACAAAGCAAGGGTGGGAAAGCTACTTGTACATTTTCAAGGAGAAAACATGGCAAAGAAAAAATTGAGGAAAATGGCCACACATTCTTAGCCTCTGTTCAAGGCTACTTTGATAGAACTATAAGTCCATGCATAAAAATATCGAACATGAATGATGTGAAAGGAATTAATGTATTTGTTTGAGAAACATATGAAACTGCAAAAGTTAATTCCAAATACATGAAATTAAAAATTATTGTTCTAACGATGAATTGTAAACTGTGATTTTGATAAAGTCAGGGACCCAGTGATCGTGTGGAAAAACGGCCAAAGTCACAATAACACACCATCATCACCAGTGGTCCCACCTATGGCTATCTGTGCTCGGAGCCTTAAACTACTTGTATTAATTATAATGCGTCTTTAGGTAATAGTAAGTCTATGTCACATATTGGAGTGCACACAGTTCGTCTTTGAATTTTGGGTTAAGCTAAGATAAGTTTATAACTCATTAAAAAAGTGGTCTCCACACTCTTGGCCCTCTACCCTCCTTGAAGTCCAAATGGACGCTCTGGAGCAAGAAGCCATTCAGGGGGGGGCACACAAATGGGCTCCAAGCAGAAGAAGAGCGCCTGCAAACCCAACTGGAAGAATGTGCGACTCAAGAAGTCTGTGGAAGCGTAAATAATGAGTCAAATAGTCTTTGGTTTTAAAATCCCTCATTGTTCGCCATGACAAGTTTAGTTACTATGAATATATTGTGTCGACACACTGATTTAGTCTATATGTTGGTAAGCATTATGAACTTAGATAATAAGATGGATATCTATATTAATTAATTTATCTTAGTAAGATGGATATTGATATTAATTAATTTATCTTTCATAATCCACAGTGAAATTTACAATTGGAATGATTAGAATGATAAACATTATATAATAAACTATTTTTTAAAGTTGATTATATAAGTTGAAATTATATATACAATTTTGAAATGAAAAAGTGGTTGTAATCGAAAACAAATTATGAAATCTTTTCCACAGGAATCATGATCCTCACATTGAATTCAATATTTTTCACTAAACATCTGACCATATGTTATATGAGACAAGATGGATAAATAGTCTTACCAATTACCCTAATTATTTAGGTTGTGATTCATATATTCCTAATGGTTATTCTCAACAAGGAGTTCTTATGGCCTAAAATCTATTCTAATCTACTCTGATTTATTCTCACTAGTTGACCGTCGAGGTGAAGCAAGGTGACCAAATTAGTGACATGGTATTATCTATCCATTTTGATCTTTTTTCTCGCAATTGGTTAATATAACTCTTAAGGTAATCTTGCTCGCAAAACGACAAAAACAATTGCATGGACTACAAGTGTCATTTGTCTCAATTTTCCTCGTCGTTTTGTTACCTCTTTATTTGGCTCAATGGCAGTAGAGCCCATTCCAGAGCTGGTAGTCAGGCTTTATGAACCAGGGCCAATGTCCCATAACTAGGGACGATGTATTCAAAAAATACAACAAGCTACTTACCCACCATTTATGTTCCTAAGTATCCCTAGAGATTGATTTTGGGTTGTCTGGTGTGTTTGCTATTTTCGTTCTTCATACTATAATCCACTTTTACCAATCCCCTCGTCAACACTTGAGACACACTCATTTTATTCACATTGATGGTAGCTTTACTCGCTCATCCTTAGCAATCATTTTTTATCGGGGCTTTTGAAAAGGTGTCAGAGCCATAATGGAGAATGTACCCAGTCATATTCCGGCAGTATGAAACTGCAGGTTGGCCTTCAAAAGATCTATATGTCCATCAAAAGCATGTGATTCAATAGCCAACAATAATGGTTAAGGGAATGAGTGCACAAACATCCATTTAGATAACACGGTTTTCCTATATAAAGTGATTGGTCTGGCTTTATGGTGGTGCTACTACTTCGATACCGATGCTTTATCTTGCTTGGGATTACTGGCTTTGTCTTCACTACGAGGTCCACTGCCTCACCCCATGAATGAGCACATAGCGATAATACAAGTATTAGGGGGGTGGTGGGGGCTATGATCCGTTGGATAAAAAATATGTTAAAAATTCGAAGTTGTTGGAATGGATTGAAACCTGAACAACTGCATAGATCTTGTATCCTGAATCCAGTGCAACTTGTTTTGTGGAAAACGGACGTCGTATGGTCCCGGAAATGAGTTTTGATCGATTTGGCAAACATGTAAAATTTTGTGCAGGGCTACTTAGTCAGCAGTCCATACTGCTAATGTGGCATGTTGACTAGACCTACTGATTTGGCAAATGACTGGGATTCAAAACGAGCCAATGACATCGCGCCACTTATCAAGTTTATAGTGGTGTTGAGTTGGCAGTGTCTTATTGGTCAATTTGGTGCTGGTTACGTGGCCCAACCAAAGGTCGACACGTGGCCCAGCTAGAGGATGACCTTGGTGGCCACAAAAAAATGTTTAAAGTCTGGACTGCACTCTATGGGAATCGAATCGTGAACCTATCTCCAACAAACTACCGCCATTACCGTTGGGTTATGGGTGGGCCTTATTTATAGGGCCCACGATATATGTATTTAAACATAACGTTAGGTGGGGGTTTGATTAAGGGCTGAGGGCTAGCCCCAACCCTGGTCACACCGCCCATACGACCCAGGGTCTATGGCTTAGCCCCGATCCCCCAACCTTAAATTTAAGCCATGTGACCAAGAACCCAGAACCAGGGGTGCGTCGGAAGGAGGACTAGACCCTAGGCGCTAGCCCTTGGCCTTATGGAGTCCATGTGACCAAGAGCGCGCGCACAGGGGTCATTAGGCAAATCAATGATCCCACAATTTGCACTAGTGATTTGCCAATTTGTCGCCCAGTTAGCAGAAAAAGGGGCGGATTTGTAGGACAGTTAGCTGGACTTGGTGAATTTGTAGGTCGACTAGCAGCAAAACTTGGGAAGCTCATAACTTTCTCACTGTTTGGTCTTTTTGGGAGAAGAAAGAGGATAGACAAGGGTTTTTGATAACTTTGAAGCTATTGGAGCAAGTTTTGAAGCCTTTTGAGCACTGTAACTCATTTTAATCACCATTTTTTTAGCATAATAAAAGAGGCCCAAGCATTGGAAGCTGGACCAAGAAACATAGCCCAAGAAGGGTGAACTCCTTCATCACTTGTTGTTTTGTGGATACTACTATGGTTTTATTCTCTGCAACTTTATGCAATTTATGAGTTAAATTCATGTTTTAATATGAGTATGAATTCAACTTAAAGAGCCATAAAAACTCATTTTATTAACTTGCAATTTACATAATCCTCAAGCACATACATATAAAGATCAAGCTAACCTCTCAAAGAAGAGAAAATTGTGAAATAGCTAAATTACTGACTTACTTATGCTATGGTTTGCCACTCTATTCAGCAGGTTTATCAGTGTTAGGGTCTATCTTAAGTGCTTACCTACTGCCTATATCTCGACATTTATAAGCCTTACTCTAAGCCTAGTATTAGGGTGGTGTTGTTGGCTTTCTTTCCACCGGCACATTTGGCTTGATTTCTCTTGGTGCTTGTTGGTTCAAACAAAAAATCATTTCTTTTGTTCCTTTCTCTTGAATCCAAGATACATCTATCTATGCCCCATTCCTGGCCTATGATGGTGTGGTTACAGTGGCTTGACAAGACCACATACAGAGAAACATTGTTGAAACTGGCGGGTTTTTTCAGAAACAACCTTGAGAAGTTTCCAAATTAGAGAATCAGAAAGGATAGAAAGCTTACCAAGGAAATCCAGGCAACGGTACTCAGTCGTGTCGCAGGTTCTCTAGTTTTAGTCTTTGAATTATTCTTCTGTGAATTATCAAGTTTAAGTGCTAGTAATATATTGATGTAATGCAATAATATAACCTTAGCATATCGATGGGCACAACGCAGTAGCGGTGACTTGAGTTATAGAAGAGCTTCATATTGGTAGCAATGAGTCATTGACCACTTTCGGGTAGCGAGTGAACGCCTGGAGAGTAGTGATCTTCGCGTAAATATCTCAATTCAAGGTGCCTTTAAGTTTCTGTTCAATGCCTTTCCTTTGAGAGTGGTATTCCACGCCTTTATATATCTGTTTTATTATTTGATAAGTTATAGGAGTCCGAGTATAGGTCTAAATGAGAGTTGTATCGGCACGAAAGGCCAGACAGAATACCTGTTCTAGGAAAGCACAATTCATTACTTATACAAAGAAAGAGAGATCTAATTATGTAATTCATTAGCATTGTTTTATTTTTCGGGAGTTAAATGGTGGGAATCACGTAATATCTATCTCATAGGCCTGTAAAAAGTGAAGTCGTGTAACCAAGGTCATAACATATTGAAGTTAAAAATTAACAAGATAGAATTTTTTGTATTTCTATTTCTAAATCAAAATCTTTCGTTCAAATTTGATATATGTCAATTAAGTTGTTATACCAGATAGTGGAGACAACGAAGTTGCCAATCCATTTGTAACTAATCTTGCTAGAAAAGGCCAGATAAGGGAGAGGATGTCAAGAATGGGAATTCAGATGCTGAGTCCACAAGTAGCACTTGATACACTTCCATTGTAGTGCATGTTCCAACATCTAGGACAAAGAGAGAGGCACTTATTGGGCACATTGAAGGCAAAGACTTGCAATGCTCGAATAAAGCTTTGTTTTGTATGGGATGCAGAAAACAATCATTATCAATGTCCAACTATATCGAAAACCACAACATCTTTATTTAATAAAGCTCGATTCTCTTTTTTGTCAAGTTATTCCTGTGTCTGGCAAGATTGATCTGTGTTATCGCTCCTTTATATCTTATCTTTTTCAAAAGTCCAGCCAACCGAACACACACTAATCTGCTACCCTCAAACAACACGGGTTAAATCCACAAATACCCAATATTAGAAGTATTCAATGAGGTTGTTTTTCGATCAGTTCAATCCATTCGAGCCTTTAGGGTGCTTAGGCTCTCGTTCGTTCCTCATAGAACACCCGCACACTAAGGGCACAGGATGGTATAAGCAACATTGATTTTCTTATAAACTAGAAAGGCAGTGGTATCTGTTGTATTTAACCCAAGCCTGCCTTTTTGTCTATGAAGTCCATCTGCTTCTGGAGCCCATGTCACGTGTTTGTGTTAGCTAAGGTTTCTTGTCCCGACTTGTTTCTTCAACAATCCATCCAGTAACGAAGCGAATAACTCAAGTAGCATCGAAAGCACACACAAAGATAGCAGCAATTGTGGAAAAGTCTAGTGAAGGCAAACAACGATACAATCTTTGGAAGTCCAACGACGATATAGTCTTTCAAGTCTTTCAACGATACAGTCTTTGGAAGTCCAATGACGATATAGTCTTTCGAGTCTTTCGAAGTGAAGACAAGTGGGTACTGCCATGCAAAATTTCAACAAATGGCTCTCTTGTAATTCGCGATGCTAAAGTGAAGCAAGTTCTAACACCGAAACAATTAGTTTAGTTCAAGAGCAGCTCAATATTTAGTGTCAGAACAACTTAGCAATTTAGTGTAAGTAATAAGCAACTACTAATTCATTATAACTTTTAATATTTTCAATTAATGCTAACATTAGTTTACTCTTTCCAAATGCAAAAAGAATATAACCTATGCTTTTAGCATCAGCCTCGCGAAAAGGCCAAATAAAACAATCAAATCCATTTATATTAAAAAAAATAGTTATTCGTAATAGTAAGTAATTATTTGTCATAGTAATTAACTTAAATAAATATTAAAACCAATAAATATTAAAACCACTATTTCGATTAGTGTAATCCCTGCCCACGTAAAGACTAATAAATTTTAGTACTTCCCAAAGAAATAATTCAATAAATTTATAATAAAGTTGGACTAATAAATTTTAGTACTTCCCAAAGAAATAATTCAATAAATTTATAATAAAGTTCTCTGCGACTTGAGTCCAATTCAATTCTTAACAGATAGTGCTTTTACATTTCATAAGGTTTAATTTCGAATGAACAATGTTTCTTACATTTTGCATCTTAATTAAGTTTAATTCTTAACGGGTGGTACTTTTACATTTTACCGGGTTTAATTTCGAATTGATAATGTTTCTTGCAATTTACTAAATTTAATTCGTATCGGATAATGCTTTTGTATTAAAAAACATATATATACATTTATAGCAAGAAGTTCCACCCTAGATTCGGTCCACGCAGATAATAATTACATTCCAATGGTAAATTAGGAAAGTTAACAAAAACTACTTTAATTAAAAATGTTAAAAAATATAGAAGTGTCAGTGAATGAAAACGGTTGCGTGCGCCTTTTATGAAAGTGAATGATGATTATAAATATTCGAGTTTAAAGAATGTACCAAGCCAAGCGTCAGTGCATAGCAAGAGTAGTGTGAGTTTCAAAAATGATATTTTTTTGGTTTGGGTTTATTCTTGTAATTAATTTTATTCACGGGAGTAATAAAATTTCGAGAAATAAAGAAAGCGTTATTTAATATTTAATAAAAAGAAGTTGCGTGAGCCTTTTTAAAGGCTCTCTGACTTACGAAAGTGAGCGATGATTATAAATATTCGAGTTTAAAGAATGTACCCAGGGAATCGTAACGCACAGCAAAAGAGTGGTATGAGTTTCGAAATTGATATTTTTTTGGGTTTGTGTTTATCTTTTAAATTAATTTTATTGAGGGGGAGTAATAAAATTTTGAATAATTATTAAATTTTTTTTAATATGATTTTTTTGAATGGGCAAATATTTATGGTTAGGATTTTTATTATGTTAGATTATTATAGAATTTTAGAGTTACGAAATGGAAGGAGTTCTAGAAACTTTTGTCGTGGTTAGGGTTTTGTTTTAGTTGTTTAATTTTTGCTTTGTTTGCATGGATTTTTTATAGATTGTTTAATGGTGAATCCCTGTGATTTAGCTAAAAAAAAATTATTTCTTTTGCAGGTATAGTTGTCGGTCAAGCTAACTATTCTTCGGTTCTGTACAACTCTATGCTGAAATTTGTTTCTAGTCTTTCGATGGTACAAGAAATTTCTTCCCTCAATGTTCATGTGGATGACGAACCTTTCTGTTGTGAAAAATATTTTTCGAATAATGGCTTGGTTTGGAGGTTTAATATGTACTGGCCGATCTGCATAAATGGATCTCTAAGAAATGGAAGCCCCTTTTGACGAACGAGTTGAATATTTACACTATGGCATGAGGTTTCCTCATTGTGGGTCTTTATAATATTGAGGACAAGAAGGCCATGTGTGACTTCAATCTCCACAACCCCATGCTCGCGTTTTCCCACTAATATTAACTTGATGGATCCAAACTATGTATGGGTCCAAAAGCTTGACTACGAGAATATTTCATTTCAGTGTAGAGCATTCTATGAAACAGGGCATACAATTAAAATTTTCCCCAAGCATTATCAAAATAACAAAGCCTGGAAAAAATATCGAAGGCCTAAATGGTGGGAAGGAGCACAAGCTGATCACTATATGGTATTCAAAGAGGAAGAGCTTTAGGACAAGAAATATCTAGAAGACAAGAGGTCTAGTCAATGAAATTGTATCCACGACACTAAAATCTAGGTAAGAAAAATCACTTGCTAGCAAGGATTCCTGGATGCAACGTCAATTGAAAAGCAATAAATCCTCATGGAAAATGGATCCCCTCAAAAAACCACAAGGAACGTTGTTGAAAATGAAACTTCTTGGGTAGATAAGGGGGAAGAGGAAGATTTCAAGAATATTATTGTCTAGTTGTCGAAGAATGATCCACCAGAATTTGCAAAAAATGCAGGTTTGACTCAAGTTGGGAAGAAAGGAAAAAGTTTTTCTCCAAGAAAAAACAAGAAGTCAAACTATATCAAAATAAAATTATAGTGAAAAATGGAATGTAAAAGTGTCTGTATTTGGGGGGTTTTTTGGAAAAAAATTAGTTGGAAAAGGAATAAAGTTTTTGTGTCACGGGGAACTCATTTGGGGGTTTGGATTGAACCTTTGTGCTCAATCTCAAACTTGCAAGGAAGATTGGAATTTGTAAAGGTTTCGGCCTTATAATCCAATTTTTTTAATAATACAAATCTCTACTTGTTTCATTTAAAAAAAATGTTTTTGAATGTGTTCTCAGGTGTAACTTAGTTGACAATCACCATGATATGCAACATTGTGTCAATTAAGAGATCCAAGGTTCAAATCCCCTGAAAGTAACTCAGTCCATGGAGATGAAGACTAGTCATAGGCCCCAAAGATATACTTGTAGTGATCAGAAGTGAACCTTGTGTCATACAAGTACAAACCCGATCCAGTTGTCGAAAAATCTGCATTATATAGGTTTCACAACTCAAACTTGTAATTCCAATAGAACCCCACTATATTTTAGAAAAAATTAACTATAAAATATAATGGGCCAAAATATAGAAGATTTGAACTACAACATATCTTTTTGTATGGTGGAACATAATTAATAATTTAATGGTTAATGAGTAACGATAATACTCAAGTCCCCATCGTTAAAAAACCTTTACTATTGAGAGGCCACAGGTTCAATTCTCTCAACGCTCTTGGTGTCAAGCTCCATGGTTGAGCCAATAAGAAGTGATCCTTTTGTGGGGATATGCTTGGTACAAATATTTTGTAGAAGTAGCGATCGTTGATCATCGAGGATTGTGAACCACATAGGAAAAAATACTTATTATTAATTTTTATAGGTGGTTATGATTAATTCATTATCATTGATAAGGGAATCTAAGTCAATTAAGATTACCTACAAATGATTTGTAAAGAAGTAGACTTCGACTCTTACCACATGCCTTTGATCATTAATGTGTATCCATAAGTTTAAAGAAAATAAGATCTTACCAAGTGGAAAACACTTTTAAATCTTCTTATAAGACCAAAAAAAAAAAAAAACAAAAAAACCTCTATAAAATAATATTGGTTAAAATTTGAATTTAAAATCAATATTTTTTGTTTGTTTGTATTTATTTTATAATTTAAGTGGGTTTTATATATGTTACTTTTAATCCATATTAAAGCCAGATCACATATCAAAGGGGTTAAATTTATTAATATGTTTTATTTACCATTTAATTATCATGTTGTCATGTAGATTTTCATAGTTTAACATATTGAGAACGATTCTTTTAGATAGAAAATGTGTCCAGTGCTTTGAAATGTCTATTTTTTCAAGTGGACACACTACCCATTCTCAATGGACCAAAGCTTGAATGGTGAAACAAGAGGCCCAAAGAGAATTTAAAGTGATAGTGAACAACTAACCATTGAGGAGATTTTCAAAAGAGCCTATTCCTCCATCAAGGACTCCACCAACAAGCATATCGCACAATAACTCATTTCCAATTCTAAAGCACACACTTACTTAGTTTGTTTAACAATATCATTCTTTTTCAGGGAAGCACACATACAAATATATTTAACATATCCATTAGTATCATCTCCCCATAGGGGTGCAACCACATGTTAATACATTGATAATCTCCCTTTTTATCGAGAGATGCAGTGCTAGTTTAGCCAGAGTGAAATATAGATTCATTAATATTTAAAACAAGTGTAGGAGACTACTTATCTTAAAATTTGTAGGGCATCTGAGTCAGGAAAAAGGACTCTCCACCCAACCATAAACAGTTGCAGACACACTTACTTGCAATTGTCACCCCAAGCCAAATTCGAAAGTCTAAGGGGGGTGCTTGCTTAAGGGAATTGATCACCAGCTGCTAATTGAAAACAGGGAATCCCATAGGACCTCTTCCTCAATCCCACCAGTTGACTGCTACCATCTTCTTCAGCACAAGGAGTCCATAGGTTCTCTACCTCACACCAACTGCGCACACAGTGATTCACTCCCTTCTATGAAGTCCATAATCCACTGTAACACTAAGGAAATAACCAAAGCTCTTCAATCAAGTCTTCCTTTAATGTCATTTTAGGATTAACCTCTTTTTAAGCCGTTCAGGGCTCCAAAGCTTGATATCTCAACCCATAAGCTCCAGGGGAGCCAAGTGGTTACAGGGCTCCAAAGATTAAATCCCAACCCACAACCTCCAAGGACCCAAGTTATTACAAGGATCTAGGGATCCTATCTCAACCCATAGCCTCTAGGGAAACAAAGTTGTTACTAGGCTCCAGAGACTAGCAACTCAAACCATAACCTATAGGGGATCTGAGGACCAATCCCCTTCTATTCTCCTCATTTCCTATTGAATGCCCACATTGGATGCTCCAAGGTGGCTCCCTCTTCTAACTGTTGCTCACCTCCTTTCTTCCAACTGTTGCTTGCTTCCCTCTTCCAACTGTTGCTCGCTTCCCTTCTTCCAAATGTTGCCTGCTTCCCTTGTTCCAACTGCTACTCGCTTCCCTTCTTCCAATTGCTGCTCACTTCTTCTTGTTCTACAGGGATTCTTCATCCTCATCCTTGTTGTGTTCATGGTCTCGTCCTCCCTAAATTTTTGTCGTATTTTCCTTGCTAAGGTTCTCCAGTGTATGGGCGTGTGTCCTTTCTTTTACAACTCATTTAATTTAAGAGTCAGCCTATTAAAATCATGCACCCACCAATGTTTTATGGTTGTCCAAGCAATTTATGTTTCTTTCTTTGCACAATAAAACTTCAATCATCCCAACCAAGCAATCCTCCTCCCCAACTTTAGAATCTGTGACCCTTTCACTCAGTCTCCTTTTTAAATTTCACATATTTGTAAAAATATTTACAATGCATTTTATGAGAGAACCATGGGTGGGGTTGTCACATTCTGCCCACTTGCCTCACTCCTCTCCTCTCTTTGACTTTCCAATAGGTGAAATGCAAGATAGAGGCCTTGTTTTTCGTGGCTCTCCAATCCAGAAGCCTGAATCAAAGGTGTGTAGCTTGAAACAGGCCCCTACTAGCACTGTCCAAGCTACTGCTGCAAATCCTTTTCAACAGGACACAAGTTTGTATGGATGCCTCATTGTTGAGGAAAATATTGATGATGAGTCCCCAAGCAATGCAAAGGTTCAGCAACATGGAATCAACAAAGCGCAACAAATCTCATATACCTCTAAGGGAAAGTAGGAAACCTAAATAGGTTCCATGCTTAGTTCATTTTGCTTTGTTTTTCTTTGTTTCTCCTTAGCTCTCTACATGGCACACATTTTGATAACCACACCTAATGGAATCTTGTCATAAGCTATTTTAGTAAACTATGTTTGTTTTCTGCATGGACTATGGTACTCTGTCAGACCTACATTCTCATTGAAGGACCATCTGGTTCCCCTTGTCGGGTATATGGTCCACATTTAGCTCTTTTCAGTTTGACCTTGGTCTCAAGCCTCACAATGAATCTATGGTTATACTTTATGTAACATATTTTTGTTAATATAAAGTTGCTTGGTTCATATAAGCATATAAAGCAATTTTAACGAGACCAATGCTTTTATATTAAAAAACTGGATTGCACGACCAGAACTGTTTACATAAAAACGACAAAACTAGCTTCAGTCGTTTCAACTACTTCCATGTTCTAGTATATCCAAAAACATATTTTCTTACCCCCATGAGCCCTGTGGATTATGATATTACACTAATATTTCCCATAAACCCAGTAAAATTGTCCTAATATATAAACATAGTTGAAATACATAAAAAAAAAACATTAACTAATATTTGTAGGCCCGAATTCCTCACCAGTACCTTTGTTCACTCCGCTTGTCCCCGCTCCTTCGTCACATGCGTTGGAATTTCCTTGCAACTGGGAAATCAAAGAGTCACTGAGCCCAACGATAATTTCCTTTACCTTAGCGAACATACTATTGTTGATAGAATATTTGATTCCATCTTGACAATCTTTCGCTCTAGGGACGTCTCTACACTCTCGAACTTAACATTGATTCGGTCTGCATTTGTCGCACGATCATTCTCCAGTTTCTCCACTCTACGCGTGAGGAGGTTGTCCATCAACAATTTGAAAAATAATTCGACGACCCTTTTCCACCGAGACGAGTCAGTGTCTGGAATCTTCCCTCCCTGTGATGCCATCCTCAGTTCACTCATAAAGACACAATTACTCAAACTATACCCCATGTTTGCAACAACATGGGTCATATACGGAGGCAAAGTCTCCTTATGTAATATTTATTCTAGAACTTCAGAGTTGCCTAAACCTTTGCCATTAATGCGTACGGGTTTTTGAGCTTCATTCCCATTAAGTATACATCCTGCCCAAGAGACCTATTCAACCAACGGTGCAACCAATTTGTTGTTGCACTAGGTGACATCTTTCTCCATCTCTCTGCCATTAAAGCGCCCGTGAGAATTGCAAGCCTCCCGAACAGAAAAAACAACCACTTGTCCACGGAGCTCTAATGTTGAGATATGTATCTCGTTAGTGATTGCAACACCTTGTCTTAGGATTCCAAATGACATCCAAGTGGTAAAACCTATCGTTCAATTGCCCACATGTTCTACTGCAATCCATTACTTCTCTCATCATGTATCTGACAATGACATCATTGATGGCCATGCGCTCCACCCATAAAAGCATTCGTATATGGTATGGGATTTGGGCCCTTATTCTGACCATTTATTTCACATGTTCCCACTCCCAAAAATTCGCCACGATTCACCATCTCATTGGCTTCCCTATTGATATGGCATAGGCTGTGGAAAAGCGAGATCTCGTCAAACTTATTCATGTGGTAATTGATCCTTTTTACTATGGAGGAGCTTGCGAGATTAGACTTCTTGTTGTTGGTTGAAAACATCCAGATGACCAACAAAGAGGCACCTACTACCCTTAATTTCTTAATTTTGAGATTAAGAGCAAGATCTAGGCCCTTCCAAAGCACAAGGAGCTTAGCCTTATTATTAGTTGTTACTCCTATTCTCCACGCAAATTTATTTCCTCATGTTTGTCGGGGCAAAAGATCACCCCTCCCGTTTCTACTGCCCCTAAAAGAATATAAAGCAATAGTTACTAAAACATTCTTAGAGATTAATGTAATGGATCCAAATTAATATCTCACACTACCCAAAAACAATGACTCCCCATCGAGTGAATTATCAAATGAATTTATGTAAGTGTGAATTGAACACGTTATTATTATTCGAATACACGTTAGTAAAAAAATATTTCTAAAATAAATGATTTATTACTTTTAGTTATTTGTTATATATTAATGTAAAATTATTTTGAGTTTAAATTTATTATGTGTTAAAAAAATAAATTTCTTGTAAAATATATCTTTTTTCAAGTTTTGTATTTTGAAATGAGGTTTATGGATTTAATCTCTATGATAGATCTAAAATTTAAATTGATCTACTTCGATTCTTTATATATGTGCACTCATATCAACTTCATATATCTAGATTCTTTTTATTTATATATATGCACCACATATCAAATTCATGTAGAGCATAACAAAAATTACACATAATCCTTGCATTTAAATATTTTAACTCTATTTAAGGTGTGTGTATATATATCCACTTTAAATAGATAGAGATTTTTTTTTTACTTTGAGACATTCTTTTTATATTATATATAATTGATATTGAAATATATTTTGTTAATTAATATTTTTTTTAAATATCACACACCAACTCCATATGTTTTTTTAAAGGAACAAATATATTTCTATTAATCAAAACTGGAATCTCGTTAGTGCCATTACATTCAAAAGCATCAAAATTTCCAGAGTCCTCCAAAATTGCTCTGACCAATATCTTTGCATATGTAGTGATGTTTTTTTTTCCAATTTTGTGACATTATTCTTCTTATAATTTTTCCAAAATGCCCCATTAATACTTACATACCTACATAATCTACCTATTACTATGAAATTAACTACTCGGTTCCCTCTACATTGTTCTGGCTGAACTCCTCCATAACAACCTTGTCTGCTTCCTCCTGCTGGTATGGTTCCGCTGGTCCTTGCTGCCGCTATTCCTATTGCTTGGGAATCACTGGAGGGAGAGCCCCACCCTCACCAAGCATCATTGTCACTAAGACCAAATATTTCCTTTAACTGAAACCACTGCAATCTCCACCTTTACCTCAAAGTTCTCCACTTTGTAATCAAGATTTTCTATCTTGGATATGATTACCCCCACTGTCACTTGCACATTTTCAACATCCTTTTTCGGACCTTCCAACTAGCCTATTACTAGGGTGAAATGACAGTGAGCCTTATAAATTATTTTCCCACCTATCCTGGAGACCATGTCCTTGATTACCTACTTGAGTGCTTGGTCAATCTCATATGGGGAGGCACGAACGTTGTTTCCTGATGAGGAGGCCATTTCTTCAACTTAGAGGGAATGCATGGAGAGCCATTGTGCATGAATTCTGCACAACCATCCTCTTATAGCTAGACTTGACTCCAAAATGACGGCGAGGGGAGTCCCTTTGAGTTTAATGCTAATTGCATTCATTACACACCTTGCAAACAATTGGAATTCATTTCTTCTTGGTGTAGACCATAAACACACACGGTCGAGCTGAGATGTTCTTCCTCTGTCACAAAAATATCAATTCCTTCACAACAAACCTGCCTTAAATATTTACTGACAACATCCCATTTGTTCGCGTGCTTAGCATTAATTCTTGTGTTTATCCATCTGTTAGATGAAGGGCCCATCATTCTACTAGAACGATCACCGAAGTGCATTCGTATCATGAAATGACTACAAAATTTATGCAACTTGTAAGTCGGGTTATCCTCCTTAATGACCCTTAAGCATCTTGAGATCCTCGGGTATGAACAATCATGGTATGTGACATATGGTTATTCTGTTGCCCTCCTCCATCAACTCGCCTTAATCTAAAATGAAGCCAATGTTGGCTTGGTCATCCACAATATTGTTGTTCTCTCTCTTGATATGATATAACTCCAAAAATTCAAATTTATCCATGATCAATTGGATTCTTTGTAGAGCTGGTCTTGTATTTGGGTCCTTGCACTATTTCAATTTGTTAGATTTTTGAATTCTAACAAGAGTGTCTCAAAGACACTTAAGTGGAGGATTACTTCAATTGTTGCTAGCTTGAGCCTTTGCCAAAGCCCTAATTCTTCCACCTAATTGTTTGAGGCGATTCCCAAACCCAACACAAACTTTTTTTTCCAACTTTTCCATTGAGGTGAAAGATAAGCCCTCTTAGTCCTGCCTCCATTGACACCAACTCCATATTACACATTAAATTACACAAAATTACTTATTTTATAATAAGAATTTTCTTATTTTCAATTTAATTTCTATACCAGTTATCTATATAAATTGATATTGAAATATAATTTTTTAAAAATATTTATTATTACAACATAAAATATGTATTTTTTTGTTATATATTTATTTATATATAATATATATTATATATATATTATAAATATATATATATAAAAATGACACGAAAAACTTTATCTTTAAAGTAAAGGGTTAAAACATTCTTTTATAATAAAGATGTAAAAGTATTATTGGTAAAATTACTTTCAATTTTTTTTTATTTTATATAAAATCATATTAATTTTATTTAATGTAATATTGAAATATTTTATTTATAGTTTACATTGGAAAAAATATTATTTAAATAATAATTAATTAATTAGTTCATCAAAACTATTGCCTTGACGACACTTGGCAAGCATGTGATCGTAAAATTATGTAAAAAGTAAAATCCTTTGTCAAATTCATTTGACACATTTAAAAAGTTGTGATTCCTCTAATCATAAAAATAAAGATAAATCAAATAAAAGATCACATTAACTATTCAAATTCAAATGTTATTTATTAGTAAATAATAATAATAATAAATAATTAATCAACCAAAACTTAATAATTAACTTAAATTATTATATCAAACTTATTTATTTATATTTTGTAATTAAAAATTCATTAATTTTTTATTGAAAATAATTGCTTAACCAATTTTAATTTATATTACACATAACTGCAAATAATTTAAATTAGGAAAGTTTACATTCAATATTAAGAAATATAAAAGAAATAACCTCAACTAATAATAGACAATTTAATAATAAAAATCCAAACTTAAAAAAATTTAAAAAAAAAAATTTATTATTATTATTATTATTTTTTTTTTCCTATAAAATTCACAATATTTTTATTTTATTTGACTTTCCATTTGGGAAGCTCTTTACCTACACATCATGTTTCATTTCTTTTTAAGATAAGGTATTTCAATAAAGCAATATAATTAACCTTGAAATTAATTTTTATACTAAGTACTTGGGACTCCAATACTTTACATTTCAACTTCTCATTCTTTCCACCTATAAAGCATTTTACACATTTTTTCCGTTATTTGAGAGGTTTCCTTTTCTTAAGGGAAAATTTATCCTCCTTCCCACCCATATAGTGTACTAATGAATGTATGTGTTTTCCCATCAGTGGAAGTTTTTTCTTCATAAGAGAAATATTATTTAATATACATTAAATAATATTCCAAGTTGTTTCGAGAAAGCCCTGAAGAAGGATACATATATTTAAAGAATTATTTTTATGTGAGAAGTAAATATGGTTGAGAATCTATTACAAAAATATATTTATGTATTTACTATGAGGTTAATATGAGGAAATAAAGCTCTTTGGGAGGATAATATTATTTTTTTGTGCATCTAATTGAATTTGTTTAATGTAGTTGGGAGAAATTATTGTTTTTTCCCCATTCAAATTCAATGCTCCTCACCTACAAGTTGGAGAGAAGTTTAATTAGGTAGGGTGACAAATAGCTAGTTTTTCCTCTCTACAAGAGATTTCAATACTTAACCCAACTTAAAGATAATGTTTTGTGGATTTTATTTTCAAAATATAAAATTGTCTATGTCTTAAGCATTTACATATTATAAAAGGGCACAAAAAGTTCAAATAAGTAAAAAATTTCAAATCGAAGATGAGATTTCAATACTTAAACCAACTCAAAGACAATGTTTCTTTTTAATTTCCATGAAAAAATTATTATATTTGATATTCTAGAAATAAATCAAAATTTACAGTGTCCATGCCTAGTGGATTCTATTTTAAAAATCTAAAATTGTCTATGTCCTAAGCATTTACATATTATAGTCTTCCCAAAATATAGCTCATAATCTTTTTAATATACCATCCCAACTTATTTCATCATCTCTACATTATAGCCATTTAAGGACAATAGGGTATTGACCTTCAAAAATGCTTTTCCAACAAAAATCACATTTAGAAAGAGTGAGAAAATGGAAATGAAAGACTCAGGCATGAGTGCACCTCCTATGACATTTTGAGTAGATAAAGAACCTTCCTGCAAAGAGAGAGCGCCTCTAGATGTATGTGTGAGAAGGAGATAACATCAAACAAATTATTTCTCTCCATGACTCTATGCATAATACGTCCCAAAGCTAGATTTTTAAGTTGACAATTACCATTTCCTTGATCTATTATCAATTTTGAGCAACCCATCACTTGAAAAATCCTTATGCCTTTACCTGTTGTTGTTTTTAGCAATATCCACGAGGTGGATAATTTAACCCTATTATTTGTCTTAAGCACAATTCCATATTTTAAAACAAAAAAATAGTCAACGAAGACAAGTGTATAATCACTCCAACACCACACTTACCTAGAGTTCCTTGACAAGCACCATTAATGAAACCCCAAGTTACAAAAGTATCATAAGGTGGTTCCTTTCAAATCCTAGTAACTTTCATAGCAAGATCCCTCAAACTTTCCTTATATGAAAAGTGTGGGATACCTATAGTATTGTCAAGATCTTATCTTGAAACAACATTTTATTTCTAGAAATCCATAATCCCCAAAGGACATATTAGGGTGAGGTTCTATGAGCTAAGAAAAAAATGTCTAGAAACCATATACCACAACTTTCTAGCAAAGTTCCTTGTTCCTAGGAGAATGCACCGTTTACTAACATGAAAAAATGTTTCCATGCAATCTTTATAAAATGGAAATTAATAAGCCCACGAGGCATATAATAGATGGTGACAGGGTGTTCTGTTAAGGCACTCTGTGGTGAAAAGGCCACTAATTTGAAACTACGTGGGAAAAAATCCAACCATATTAAAGGCTAGTGTGGCCCAACCCAGGTGTGATACCTAGGTGATTTTGACGGCTTAGATGCCCCTAGGTCAGAGTTACTGAAGCTAAATGTTAGGCGTTACAGTCATCTCAAGACTCACATTACCTAACAAAATAGAAGAAAAAAGGGAAATTAATAAAGATATTGTCTACTTATTCACATGCCTCTTTACATAAAACATATATGTCAAGTTCATTCCAACTTCTTTTTTGAGCTTTGTCCAATGTGATGATTTTCTTTGATAAAATTTCCATTAAAATATGTCTTTTTAAGGGGTTATCCAACTTCCATGTCATCTTCCACCACCATACTCCATAATTTCTCACATATGGCTCCAACATGGGTTCCATCATGGCTTCATAACTTATTCTTTCATGTGAGAGACCTCTAGGATTTATTCCTTGATGATTTCAACTCATCCTCTTGATCTTGTAACACATTTGCATAATGTTTAAATAACAAATTGTAATTCAACCACTCTTATATTATATTTCATAGTAAATTAAAATTCTCAACTAAACATCAATCCTGATGCCCATTACTAAGCCCCATTTGTTTTGAAACATAAAAAATTCTTGACAAGCCTTTTGAATAAAGCTCATTGAACAAAGGAGGGGCTAATCTAAAATTTCTATGACAATCGATCGAAGGATCTTCACCTAACCTTACCTCATCACCTTTGCCATTTTTTCATGCAACCTAATTACCAATAATTGGGAATACCTTAACCAAGCATTTCCATGCATTTCTATCCCCTTTAAATGATTTTGATTCAAATATGATCAAATCATTTACAAAACAACCTCCAAAATGTTTCACCTTCATTACTTTTGCCCCAAGATGATGCAGACCCAATCTAACATTAATCCACCTTCTTTTATTTTTGCAACTTCACACCTATGATACCAAATCCTTTAATAGAAACACATAAAAGTAAACTCCTTTGGAACCCCAAAATCTAGAAACAGAATTCTTTGGAATTCAAATGATCCTCTCTTTACAAATCTAGGGGGTGCCTTTATTTCTTAATTTGGATTTGCTAGCTTAACGCCTAACCTCAAAACCATGCTTATGGATCCTTAGAAATTTAGAAGTTATATTATCTAGAAGAACTTAAAAAGAAACATAAATTTAGTTTTGGATATCAATATCGATGTCTGGATTTTCAAAAATCTCTTAATGCAATAGAACTTTGATGCATAACCATGTGATATCTAAATGAAAAGATCCAAAATTTCCCCAAATGTAATGTTTAATAAAGATATAGATTCTAAAATCTTTTAATAGAGCACACCAATGTTGGAACCTTCACATCAGAACCTTGAAGATCCAAAAGTTTTAACAATGCATATTTAAGAAAAGTTCAAATACAAATTGTCATATTTGCATTTCTCCCTTTCACAAACTAGTTTTCTTTCTTTGATCTTCCTCCCAAACCAATGAACAATTCAACTCAATTATTATTTGTAAACTCTAAGTTGAACAATTTAACTTAACAAATCATCAATTTCAATTTTGATAGAGAATTTAGAGGGTTATGATCAAAGAAGCTACACTTTCAGTGATAGAGAATTAATATTTTTTTTTGCTAAGTATGTTTAATCTATTAATAAGGAAAAAGCTATTTACAGAGAGAGCGCTTGCTGTAAGAGAGGACAAACAAGCTTAGCATTACAAAACATTGGTTTTGAGACTGCCCCAACAGAGGGGAAACCAGTCTGAAGGGACCAAAAATACCAGAAGACACAAAGTCCATAGTTTTTCCAAACAGTGCATACAGGTCAACAAAAGACGGCAGAACATCCAGCTGGATGTGCCTACATGGACAAAAGAAAAAGAACTAGAACCTAAAAGAACTGCCACCTGGCATTGGGCACGACGAGCTCCGTGGCCGGCTCTTCCTCTATCGGGCAGCCCCAATTTTCACAGTTGTCCAACGGATTTGGCTCACCAACTCCTTCCTCCCGCCGCGTGTCCTCCTCGTCCTGCGTTTGCGTCTCCTTGCCTGGCGAGGTCTGTTGAGGCTTTGGATCCTCGCCCCTGTTCTACGCTGCCTCCTTCCCCGTCCTCCGTTGCTGCCCTTCAAGCCCAATTTCCATGGCAGAGTGCGGGTTTTGACGGGCTCCTGGCTGACTAAGCTCCGCCCTGAAATTAGCACTTCCCGAGCAGAGGCCCTGATTTCTCTGAGCCTCTTCCTCTGTAAATAGGATGGAAATGGTAGCCGTGATGACAGGTTGGTTCAGCGTGCTCCTGAAGTGGAAGAGCGTGGTGTGGGAAGACAGATTTCTTGGCAGGGGGAAGGGAGCCGAACGAAGACGCCCACGCCCACTCCTTGTATTGGGATAGTGGGGGTTGTCAGCTGTGGAGGAGGGAGAGCTCGAGGAGCTTCGCCTTCTGGCTTGCTGACGAGAGCTTCCCCCTCTCGAGCCTCCCCTTCTGCTAATGAGTCGCTGCCTCACCATGACTTTGCAGATGAAAGAGCGAGCGCTGAGAATCAAACAGAGGAGAGCTGGAGCGTGCGGAGGGCACGTCTCAGCAACACGGCGGAGCTCGACCCTCTCCCATAACCCACCTCCTCCCGACCAGCAATGCTTGTAAAGCCCTCTGTAAAGGCCATAGCTGCCTCAGAATTTATCAAAATTCGCCTCGCCTCGGCTATCCTCCACCATTACTGCTGCATTCAATGCAGCCAAAGGCCGACTATCCCAAAAGCATGCGGAGGTGATTGTTCTGTCCCCTGCTCGCCTGTTCCAGCCTATTTCCCATTGCATGAGGCCATGTGATGGCCTTTGCAACTGTATTAAACACTTCATGCCGCAGGCCATGTGGGTTGGGGTTGGCAGTTGTCGGTCGACACTGCTCCCCCCCTGTCCCATCCACCTAGGGCTCTGTTGAAACACCCGCATCCGGGGGATAGAGAATTAATATTGATAAAGACAAAGAAAAGAATAATAAACACAACTAGTGCTATTTAGAAATTATGTTAATGAACTAAAATTGTAATCGTCTTCTCTAAACTATTTCTTTGGGCATATATAATTGTCAAAGTCTTCCTTCTTTATTTAGCTCTCTCTTCCTACTTGAGAGGGTATTATTTATATAATTATGGAGGAGAATAACTTGAATCCCTTGAAGATGGACTCATATATTCCAAGCTTAGTAAAAATACAAACAAATCAAATTTCCTCCTAAAATTACTCAAAAACATTCTAAACTAGCAAACTCCGTTATATTACATGGTAATTTAGAAAAGCTAATTCCTCCTACATGGACACACTATAAATGCCTAGAAACTAGAAGAAAATGAATTTTGAAAGATACTCGTGCATTAAAAAGACCTTAATAAAAAGGAGCCTCCATAAACTTTTTGCCCACAAATATTGACTAAATATGTAAATATTGTTTGGACCCCCCCACTCTTACTTCTTTTGGCTTTACTATTTAGATTATTTAACGAAAGGGATCCCTTGATTTTCATTATTTTTTGTCCAAAGAAAGTTAAATAAGTTTTTTATTATCTTGTTAATAATCCTTTTTTAATATATGTTATGGATAACCAATAAATAGTTATGCTTTCAAGTTCTCACTTGTTAAGTATCAACATAATGTTGAAGTTTGTAACTAGTGTTGGTATTCATAATTATATTTGAAATGTATTTGTCAAAAGAAAGAAAATAAATTTTATTATTAAATAAATTGGCTTATTAAAACATAGGTTTCATGCTTGGGTCAATTGTTTTCAGGTCAAAGTCTAAATTGAAGACTTATAGGGTTTATGTTAAGCGTCCTTGTCCATGTCACATTGTAAATAACCCTTCTTGGGAATTATTTGTCAAGAAAGAAAATATTTTAATGTAAATAAGGTCAATTAGGCCTCCTCCACCAAGTTGGCCTCAAGGAAGGACAAGTTGACCTCATTAGAAGAATTCAATCACTTAAGATGACTATATATAAGCAATAACTCGACTCATTTGGAGGACATATCAGATGAGTTTGAATTGCAATGGTTGGGAAGCAGAAAAAGTGTGAAGTTCAAGAAGGAAGTTGGAATCAAAGTTTTTGGGTCTCTCTCTTTCTCATGTGGAACATAATTCTGAAGTTGCATCAAGGTTGAAGCTATGAAGCTGTTGCATCAAGGTCAAAGCTGCTGCATCAAGGTCGACGTTATGAGACTGAATCAATGTTCAAGTTGTGAAGATGTTAGGATGAAGCTATTGAAATTTCTAGATCAAAACTACAGTCCTAAAGCTGGGTCAAAGTTCTATTGTTAGGAAGCCAAAATTTCTGGATTGTTGTTGGGTTGAAGTTGTTGGATAAGAAGAGGCTACTAGATCATCTTGGAAGGCTGACTTGGTGGAGGAGGAAGGTCTGTTGGTCTAGGGTCTTGATATTTCTCATTTCAATTACTGAAGGAAGAGTTCTTGACTAGGTTTTCACTTATATAGGGGTTTTCCCCTAGCTATGCATCTACATTTGGTGTCCTTGATCTTCATGTTTTGGTAAAATATTGATGAGCTAAGATAAAATAAGAACAGAAGAAAAACAATAAAAACTGAAAGAAATCACAAGTAATTATCAACAAGAGAAAAACCTTTCTACTTCTGATTTTCCAACATGGTTTCAGAGCTAAGGATAAGAAGAAGAAAAAGGTAGCCTGAAGATCTAAGGGAAAAAAAATGAGATTGAAGGAAGATCATTAAAGGGATCATATAAGGGGACAAGCCTAATATCTACAGGAACTATGTCTAACTCAATGAAGGGAGAAAAAATATTAGAAGGAGCCTCCAACTACAAGGCATGGAAAAAGAGGATAGATCTCATCCTCGAGAAGAATAAATTTTTGGATTTAGTTCGAGGAAAAGTCAAGAAACCTATAGATGAATCAAGTGAAGCAGAGAAAGCAAAGTTCAGAGAAACCGAAATATTTGCCACAAAACTAACAATGGATGGAGTAAAGGACAACAACATTCCATATATATCCAACATATATTCTACTCAAGAAATGTATAAGGCTCTATCCAAATTATTCACAATCAAGAACATTGGTCAAATTACAACCCTCAAGAATGAATTGAGAACGATTAAGATGACGAACGAAAATAATGTGGCATCCTTCTTTATAAGGATATCTAGGATCAGAGACGAACTTCAAGCAATAGATGTAATTGTACCAAGAGGTCGTGATTACTTCCCTTCTAGGACTACCAACATCGTTGAGTTCCTTTGCATCAGTAATGAACAGTTGGAAGGATACTCCAACATTTGAACAAATGTGGAATGCATGTAGTCAAGAAGAAGCACAAATTTCATTAGTAAGAAACAAGGAGGAGGATGAAGAGAAGAAAATCTCAAATGCCTATTTCGCTCATCACAAGAAAAAGGGAACCTTCAAGAATTAGAAAGGACCAAATAATAAATTAGACTTATCAAAGATAAAATGTTACAATTGCCACAAGATGGGTCACTACAAAAGTCATTGTCGAGAGAGTCCAAGGAATAAGAAGAGAGATAGGGATCAAGCAAATATTTTCGATGAAGCTCCACCAAAGAAGAACAATATGGAAAAATATGAAGTCAAATAATTATTTGTTAGGGACTCTATCCCTTACATATCCTTCTATTCTAAGTTTTGAATTGTTTTCCTTTATGTTTTGATTTCTAGAACTTGTAGGTCTAACATGTCTTGTTAGAAAACCTTTTATTTTTAGTTGTAGGTTTCCCTCAAGTTTGGATTAAGAGATAATCTCCACCAATTTACCAAAAGATAAGTATTTTGTTCTTTGTTTCATCTTTTCATGTTTGGTTTCCTCCTCACATCAAAACTTGTTTAAATTATATGCTAATAACCTTCTATATTTTTCATGTTAGAAAGGCTTGCTAAATACTCAACTGTTATGGAGGAGACTTCAAAGGATAAAATTGAAGCAGGGAAGAAGTTTTGCCATTCAAGAATTGATGTCATACAAGGTTTGTTAAGGAATAATCCGAGGTATGTCTTAAACTATAAGCTTTGTTATAAATTTCTCTTCATGCAAAAGGTACAATCATTCTTTCTTTTAAAATTTGCTTTACATTACTAACATCATTATGTATATGGTTTTGAATCACAAATATTCTTGTTAGGATGATTAATCATTAGATTGAATCTACCCTCATTATATTACCATTCTTGTGAAACCCTAAAAAATTTCACCATAAAACCCTAACCTAAGGGTACGTCGTTATTAATATGGAAACCCTAGTCTACTTAGGGTTGTTGTTGGTGAAATACATAATTCCTATTCTTTTGATCTTTTGGTATTGTTATGATAAAATCCATAGTCCTTTAGGGTTTGTTATCTAAAGTTATATATTTAATACTTATACCTATAGGGTTTGATGAATTAAGGTTTATGAGCAAAACTATTATAGTTGCGATAGTAAGATCCTAGGAATGAAGCCCTAGGTGGATGTTCGTTTATCTAATCGAAATGCTAGCCTAGTCAAAATTATTGTATGTCTAACTTTAATATTTGTGTCTTGGGTTTACTTAGTAGATATTTTTGTGATATGCTCGTGCATGATTATGAAATCCTATATATGTATATATGCTAACCTAATTGTTGATGCTCATGGTTTGCAAAATTCTAGGGTTTGTAACAAATACTTAGTAGAAGTTTGATATTCTAGGATATGACAATATTGTTTCCAATATGATGATTAAATATAGGGTTTGCAACAAACCATGGTAGAGTCTAAAATGTATAGTATAACTGTTATTTGATTGATATCTAAGGATTTGTGTCTCTAAGATGGAATTTAGGGTTCATAATGGATCATAGTAGAATTTGTCATATATCTCTAAAAATAATATTGAGGCCTTAGATAGAATGAGATTGATTTATTAACTAAGTTACTTTAAGTCTTGATGATGTGATATAGGGTTTATGACAATAACCCTAGCAATAAGTTTAAGTCCAGATGTGTCTTATGTTGATTATGAATCTAACTAGGTTTAGCTAATTGATATCTAAAGTCTAATGCTTCTATTATTGTATTGACATGATTATGATATGTTAACTTCATGCTTTTGTATTTGGTTGTACTTGTTGTTTAAGTTTTGTAGGTACATAATATTCAAGATGTTGGAGATATTCGTAATTGAAAAAAATGACGAGCATGATGAAAACTATAAAGATAAGGATGATCAAGATAACCTTGACGAAGTTGTGAAAGGTTGAAGCTTCTTCGATGTTATAGAAAAATAAAATTGTTGAAATTTCTAAGTTGAGAAGAAACATGGATAGGAGAAAAGAGTACATCTCCCCAATTAAGAGGGAGGGCATATTATGATAGTAATTATGGATACCTTGAAGAAGAAATTAGAGAATGAATAAATGCACCACAAAGTTTTGAGGATGTCTTGGTGCCGCTAAAGAAATGAAAGAAGAAAGTGCCTGATTAGTTACATATGAATAACTTGATATAAGTGGCATTAGGATGATTGAAGACACCAAAGGTTTGTGTTTACTTGTATGTATATTTGAAAGTTTATTACTAATTAGTGTTTGCGCTTGTCTCTCCATAAAAAGGTTGAACACTCTAGGAGCATTCTTGGACAAATGGATATATCTAGTTTTTTAGGGAGAGATGTAGCATCTAATGGTGGATGCTTGGGAGGACATCTGGCCAACCTATGTGTGTTTGATGTATAGATCTTGAAGAGGGAGGGTGGTGTTGGTCTCAGAGCTCTGACCTTGGATACACACCTAAATACCTAAGTTAATGGTTAGTTAGTAAGTCTGATGGTACCTAGACTGGCTAAAAGCTTTAGTCCATCTTAGTCCCACCCAAATATATTACCTTAGTCAAGAATCTAGTCCGTAGCACTGAGTGCATTGAACTCTTCGTAGTTCAATGTGGATATCTTCCATCTACCTCTATAGATATAGGTAATTATGAATACCTTCGTAGTTAAGAGGGAGTGTCGAATAATGTAACTAGTGTTGGTCTTCATAATTATATTTGAAATGTATTTGTCAAAAGAAAGAAAAATAAATTTTATTATTAAATAAATTGGCTTATTAAAACATGGGTTTCATGCTTGGATCAATTGTTTTTAGGTCAAAGTCTCCATTGAAGACTTTTAGGGTTTATGTTAAGTATCCTTGTCCATGTCACAATGTAAAGAACCCTTCTTGGGAATTATTTGTCAAGAAACAAAATTATTTTAATGTAAATTAGGTCAATCAGGCCTCCTCCACCAAGTTGGCCTCAAGGAAGGAAATGTCGGCCTCATTAAAATAATTTGATCACCTAAGATGACTATATATAAGAAACAACTCGACTCATTTGGAGGAAATGTCACACAAGTTCGAATTGCAGTCGCTGGGAAGCAGAAAAAGAGTGAAGTTCAAGAAGAAAATTGGAATCAAAGTTTTCGGATATCTCTCTCTCTTTCATGTGTAACGAAATTCTGAAGCTGCATCAAGGGCGAAGTTGTGAAGATATTAGGATGAATCTATTGAGATTTATAGATTGAAACTTCAACCCTGAAGCTGGGTCAAAGTTTTGTTCCTGGGAAGTTGAAATTTCTGGATTGTTGTTGTGTTGAAGCTGCTAGATAAGAAAAGACTACTAAATTACCTTGGAAGGTTGACTTGGTGGAGGAGGAAGGTTTGTTGGTCTAGGGTCTTGGTCTATCTCATTTGAATTACTGAAGGAAGAGTTTTTGAGTCGGTTTTCCCCTATATAGAGGTTTTTCCCTAGTTGTGTGCCTACATCTGGTGTCCTTGATATTCATGTTTTGGTTTTGGTAATTGATTGATGAAATAAGATAAAAGAAGATCATAAAAAAAAGAATAATAACTCAAAGAAATCACAAGTTATTATCAACAAGAGAAAAATATTTCTGCCTTTCTGATTTTCCAACACCTAACACCTCTAAATAGTTTTGTATTGCACTAGTAAGAAATTTTTGATTCAATATTCTTGTCTAGCCACAACCAACTAACACATTTGTAATTATTAGGTTTGAGGTGAAAACCCAAATATTTGGTGCATTGATCCAATGTACTTGAGGTCACAAGGAATGCTTATTAAACTTGTCCTTCTAACTCGTCCCCCAACCCATTAAAAAGCTACAAGATTTGTTGAAGTTAAATTCCTTGCTTATTTCTCCACAATAACTATCCATGAGTGATTTATATTGTTTAATCTTCCTAAAAAACCTATGCATAAATAATAGGTATCATAAAAAAAGTCAAATTGGAGATGTATACTAAACCTACAACTCTGATCCCTTTTATCTGATCGCTTTTACAACTCCTTCCCTTGTAGCCTTTGTGGTCATTTACTTAACTCTTTTGCAGCTAATAACAAGAAAAAGTGAGACAATGGACAAACCTATATAAGCCCCCTCGAGGAATTAAAAAATCATGAATGATATCCATTTCTTAACACAACAATGGAAATTGGGGACACACAATAGACTATCCAATTTACAATTTTTAGATTCATACGATTTGCAAAAGCACCATTTTATACAACCAATTTACCTTATCACAAACCTTTCCCTAAGGAACCACCTACAGAGGAATAACTTATAGCTTCTTGTTCTTTGGTTCAAGATCCCACCATTGGATAAATTGGTTAAGTAAAGGAAAAGGTTAATCTTCATAATTACAACATGCATTTTTTCCTACTTTATTATGTGTAATCCTTCTTGGGTTGCACCCACTACATCATGAATCTACCCATGAAAGGCTAATTTGGGCTATTCATGAGAAATAAAACTAGACAACATCCCCTTCAATATATTCGTTATGACCATAGAAATAACTATACAAATAGGACAACACAAAAAGATTGGACATAAGTCTTTAAGGGACCAAGCATCACTCCTTTTGGGATGAGGGAAATGAATTTTGAATTTAAAGTGCCCAAGACTTTCCCAAACAAACTCAATGCCTCAATCAACCTTAATAATTCCAAATCTAAAATATTATAAAATCCAAGTTCGAATTCCATGGTCCAACCATCTAGCCTAGGGCTATTTGTCTTCTTGAACATATGCAGGGTTGCCTTCATGTCTTATTTTGTCACCTCAACCTCTAATTTTTCATTCATCCTTTGATCGAAATACCTAGTAAATACTTTTACAATCTTCAACAAGTATCCAATATTAATTAGGTATTTAATTTTTTTTTGAAAACTATCCTTGCCAGCTCTAACAATATCTATAAAGGGCTTTGTGCTTAAACAACCAATTAACTCCACTTCCCAAATAGTGGTAATGCTTTTTCCATCACGCAATTTTGGAAAAATTTAATATTGTTGTTTCGTTCACCTCACCAAGTAGCTCTACTTTTGAGCTTCCTATTAATTTCTTCATTATCCAAAATAAGTTTCTTTCTTTCTTCAATAACTTTCAAAAAATTAAATTACCCATTATATAAAATATTAGCAAAATTTGAATCAAACAAAGAGACCATATCTCCTTAAACTTCATATAACTCCTTATAAATCTCTTTCTCTTCTTTATGGATCAACAACTCACAACTAGAAGCGTTTTACCTACTTTAAATTACTGGAAAATTAAATCATAACAAAGTCCTTATCACATACCTAGGTTGACTCAATGTTCTTTTTTAAAATATAATGCATATCTATTTCTTTACAACTATTCCTTCATTCACAAGGTTATCTTAAGGTATCCTTAATATAGTTCTTGTCTTGGTTCAAGAGAGTACAATCACTCACCTTACACTAGGGTATCCCCTCCAACTTCTTATGATGTATATTATCCCTATTGCATCGTTAGAAGGTTTGGTATACATTGCATATTCCATAGAACTATATAAGTTAACATAGATACCTTGTGCGCTTGAAGGGTCGGATTATTTCGACCTTGGAAAGTAAGGATTAACATTAATAAGGCGCTAGATTGTTATGGGTTGCAAATGAGTTTGGCTTAATGGAAATGATAGTTTATTGCATTTTGTGAACCATACTAATGGAGGCCACCGCCCGGTCCATGTGATCTTCACATGGGTGTCAGGCTGTATTTACGTGGATGCCTGAGATTTGCCCAGGCGAAATCAACGGTGGATAAATCACTCACCAAAGCCTGATCTCACAACTTGCCTTGTTTCCCTGCTCATTTGATTTTGTTTTCGCTGAGTGCATGGTTTTTCTTCCAGAGTGACACTGTGGAGGTGGGGAAACAGGGCAGTTGTGGTCCCCTTCCTCGGTGCGTGGCTGCAAGTTTCTTCCCTGAATTACTGCTTCATCGTTTTCCAGAATGTAGTTAAGGCGATAAAATGGATGATATGGTATTGGTAATTCTTGACCTGTTACCATTCAATGCTTTGTTTGCCTCTCGCTATTCTAATCCACTCATCTGTTTCTTTGTTACCTCAAGGTGATCTTAGAATTTCAAAAATTGACTGGCCCAATGTCGCTCAGAAACGTGTCTGCAACTTTCTTTGGTGATTATCAGTTAGTGTCAACAAGTAACTTCGTCTTTTTCTTTGTAATGATTATTTTTTTCCTTAGTAGTGTTTTCATAGTTCTACTTTCGTTTCTCACGTAATTTCCTAAAAATGATTTCCCTCAAATGATGTCATTTTAATGTGTAGGGTCGCTCCACATTACGTGGTTACTGTCTCTGCTCTGCGTTACAGGTGATGGCTTACATATTCTTCTTCTCTCTTAGTCGAAGGATAGTCTCTACTCTCCTACGACCTCTCCACTTCTTCCCGAATACCGGTAAGAGTAACTTAACTTCCTAAACGTAGATTGGTTCGAATTCATGGTTTATATATATGTATATGAATGTGTAGGAACCCTTGTATTGCTAGTAGTTAAGGGTTTTTTCTGAGTTGTTTCCAACATGGCTGTGGGGTCATAACCATTTCAGCCATAAATGTTACAACCAGGTTGGGGTTTCAACCCTTGGAGAAGGTAATGGCTATGCATTCCAGTTCCCAACTCTTTTTTTTTTCCTTTCTTTTCTTCAATGCATTCACTTTCTCTATATCATTGACATTTTTGGGGTTCATGCAGGAACATGACCCCTCAATGCTGCAAATGTATAGGTATAACATTGTCCTGCCCTACGTTTTGTTGTTGTTGTTCCGTTTCATCAACGTCTAGTTCCAACGCTCATTCCTTTCTTTTTGAATGTATGGTGACATGTATGCCACTGTCATGACCGTATGACTTCATAAACAAGAAACTCTGCATCCAACAACCTTTCCACTATGCCTACAGTGTTAAGCTCCATTAATCTGGAAACTAACTGCTGCCTACAATTATGGAAACCAACTGCAGTCTTTCCTTAATTTCTGGAAACCAACTGCAGTAATTTCCTTAAATTAAGGAAATCAACTGCAGTTAATTAATTTTCTTGTTGGGAGCTTCTGAAGTGGTCCATTACTCCATCTGGAGTTCTCTACCTTGATCTATGAAACACCTGACACATAGCCATCAGAGGCTTGGCTATAAATTCATCTGTTTGGTCCCCAAGCTTGCATCTCAATCCCCTTCAGTTGTTTACACCATCTAGCTGAGAGAGCAGAGCTTGGAAGTGCCTTTAGACTTTCTGTATTCTTTTCTTTTACTTGGATTGAAGCTGGAGTATTGTTTCAGTAAAGAAAGCAAGTGGACTGCGGTTTGCAGCAAGAGCGTTATCAATGGCTGGAGGTAATTGAATTTTTCCTGGGCATTAAATCTTCATTCCAGTTTAACGATTCTTTAAGTTTTTCCGCATATAGAATCGCTGTAATAAAGTTAACATTGGTATCAGAGCCTTAGCATTTACCTCTGCCTTGGTATGTTCTGCTTACCAAAATTATCTTGTTTTCACAATACTCTCATGGTTCAACATGCATTTCAGAAAACTCTCGTAGACATTTGCATCTCAGATGCCCTTTGTCAAAATTATTTGCTGTTTTTTCGAGGTAGCCTTGATACGCATTTGGAACTACCTGGACATTTTAATTTAATACACATTGTTGTGCAGTCGTTTCTCTAAAATCCATATGCATGCAATGCTATTTCAGATATATTTTTAGAACATTTTATGCGGGCATTCTAATTATTGTATACAATTGTTTTTCACCTGGATATTTTAATTGAATGAGAATCGTGGTTATTCTCCTTGAGTCCATTCTCCTTGTTATTTTATTTCCACCCTAAGCGGCCCGAAGTCTTGTTTTGTAAAAAGCTTCTTATTACCAAGATTAAATCAATTGAGCATTCACATATGTTTGAGCAATGTAGGCAATTTACGCCCATTATCTAACTTCTAAGCCAACCATCTTTGAAAAGAATATGATATTTTGTTCATATTACTCAACAATTTATTGGGTATTGTTACTTTGAATTCGATGGCCTTAGTTTAATTGTGTGACTTCTCAATTCACATTTTAGTTTTTTTCTCTACGCTTAATCTTGGGCACGGGAAGTCCCTGGTTTGATTCTACCACACACTGAGCGAAATTTAAGGGAGGACAAGCTCTTATACCGCTGGGACTATGGTTTACCGCGACATTTCTCCGAACGGTGAGTGCGTTCCATAATGCTTTTGATGGCATTAAACATGGCGTGAAATTAAGTAGAACACGAGGGGTTTTTTCTTAGCGAGAAACAGGGAATTGGTATATTTTCCAGTCAAACGAATGCGAGTTTTTTCTGGTTTTTCATATTGAATATCAAGGAATTTGTGTTTGAATATTATCCAATTAATATTTCTCTTGGCGCTAGAAAAGGTTGCACGCTAGTATGTATGTGTTCGAATTTCTCCCAGATTTATTTATTTATTTATTTATTTTTTAATTTTTTTTATTTATTTTTATTTATTTATTTTTATTTTTCAGTA
>APFE030063036.1:130929-177396 GCA_000404065.3 Pinus taeda
TTGATGGAAGCTTGGCTATAAATTCATCTGTTTGGTCCCCAAGCTTGCATCTCAATCCCCTTCAGTTGTTTACACCATCTAGCTGAGAGAGAAGAGCTTGGAAGTGCCTTCAGACTTTCTGTATTCTTTTCTTTTGCTTGGATTGAAGCTGGAGTGTTGTTTCAGTAAAGAAAGCAAGTAGACTGCGGTTTGCAGCAAGAGCGTTATCAATGGCTGGAGGTAATTGAATTTTTCCTAGGCATTAAACCTTCATTCCAGTTTAACGATTCTTTAAGTTTTTCCGCATATAGAATCGCTGTAATAAAGTTAACATACAGGTCAGTTTTTTTTTCACATCCTCCCCGTGGATTCCTCACTGTACGATTTTGGCACAGGGGTTAATGGAACCCAAATTCTGCTTTTGGATTTTCGATGTAGAGTAGTCTACCTTAGGGAAAAAATTTCAACAGAGGAAATTTTGAGAAAATTGTTTAGTAGCATTCCCCGTATCTGGAAAACTCTAATGTACCACTGAACTATATATGTGTCAAACTGTGTTTAATCATGACATTTTCTATGTAGCAAGATGATATTAAAGTATTTATTTTTAATTGAACCTTCTGAAGGTTGAATATACTTCATTTTACGAAACTGGTGCTTGTTATGAAAATGGTTACATCTTGCTTTCAGTTTCCTCTGTGTGTTGGTCCAATCACTATTAGAGATGCCTTTTTCTACTGCATGTTTTGTTATTCCTTCACATATTCCCTGGCCTAAGCACACTTAATCTAAGGAAAAAAGGTTAGCCCAATTTCTCTTTTATATTTTCACGACTCACAGATGCATTTATTCTATGGTCTGATTATAGCCCTTCTTCAGTTGGATTTCTTCACTGTTTCGAAATTTATAATTTCCAGATGGAATGCATGTTACATATTTAGGCGTAAGGCATGTATAAGTAACTTGTAACTTGTTCGACTTATGATTTGAAATGAAATAGTAAAAATGAAATTCCATGCGAATAAGAATAACAATGCTCTATATTTTCCTATTTTGCAAGTTCTTCCAGTTTATAATTGATTAAATAGTTATTCCTGTCTGATCATTATGTTTGTTGAATATGGCTTCAGTTGCCTTGGATAAGGCTATTTTCAATTATATATACCTCCATCATATATATCTCCATCAGTAGAGAATAGGAGGTTTTTTATTTAGATTATGTATCCGTAATTAATTTCCTCCAACGCCTTCACATAATAGGTCTGTTGGCAAAAGTTTTTATGACTGTACATGCTTTGCTATATTTTTTCCTTTCTTTAATCTTGGACATTCTCTAGATGAGCAACTACATAAATTTCTTAGCACGATTGAGGTCAACTACCTTCAAGGCGTGATTATGTGTATTCCTACTCTCTTATTCATTTTCAAATTTGATCCGAGACTGGGGAGGAAATTCACGCTTATCTTGATTTAGTTTGGATTTTGAATTACTGTGTCCTTAAGAGGGAGTACCCATCTTGGTTGCACACCACAAGTGTAGAAATTCGTTCACCTGTTCGAATGATTGTTGTTGAATGATATTTTCCTTTTTCCTTCTTTTCTTAAGTTATGATTTCTATGTGAAACAATAGTAGCTTATTTTCATTAACATTATTTGAGATAGTAAGCTTTCGAATACACTAAATATCAACTCACATAGATCAATATAATACTCTACCACTTGATAGGCATTCTAAATTGTCTCCTCTTTTTTCTTGAACAAGATACAACCCTCATTACTTAGCAAATCCCCATTTGCATATCATTATCTCCAAAATTTTACCCTTCGAAACATCTACTTTTCATCACCATATATAACATGAGAATTTATAACAAAATTTTAAGATACCAATCTCTTCACACACACAATTATAACCTTTTTCAATGCATATATTTAAATCGATAATTCACTGAGGCTCAACATAACACTAAGACTTCAACCAGACCAATAACTAAAGCTTATTTAGAAGCCACTTACATGCATCGGTTCGAAAAATCATATACACAATTCATCAACAAAAATGCGCTGAATGAATTTAGATTCTCTAATCGTATTTGCTCTAGAATTCACACTTTCTTTTCTGACCATGTGATGCAAGAGCATCTAGCTAACAGGGCAAAGACAAAAGTGAGGGGATATGGTTTCTGAAGAGGACATAGAAATTATTTCATTGAGTGGAAAACATACTTGTTTTTTTCTTTTCTTTTCTTTTATTAAGTTACTTAGAGATCACTGTAATAAGTTGTAATTAGGAGCAGTAATAATTAGTTAGAGTCATTGTTTTCAAACAGTTAAGCTACTGTTGTAAAAAGCATAAAGCATGAAAAGAAAATGTATTAGACAACCAGACAAAGTTTCGTATGAAGAATAACTGATGTAACCAATTGAACAAACTAACAACAAGTAGGACGATTTGTAAACAATGTTGTTAAAAAGTGAGAAAAAGCACAATAGAGGGGTTCGGACTAAGAGAGAAATATAGAAAGAAAAAAATACGATTTTCTGTGCACATATATCCCTACAACGTCTTAATCATTTGTGAAATACTTAGTATTGAATTACTGTATAAATATTATCAATGCATGGTCACAAATCTTAAATAAAAAAGGGGAGATATTCGAATTCAGAGATAATCAAATTCGGAGGAGGAGTAATGGCGCCCATCTACAGGCGACTCCAACAGAATAACCAGATACACAACAAAGAAATCATTCATATAATTTCCTATATACGAAATCAGAATTTGCCATTCCAGTGAAGAGAACAACCACTGTAAATGTATGCGACTTTAAAAACATAACCAAATTCAATTCCAGAGTTGAGTTCATATACAGTCATCAAAATTATTGTTCATTTACATTCTGTGCAAAAGCTTAAGAACGAACCCAGTTCACGGACTTGGGAACCGTAATACATAAACCAAACCCCATAAATCCCCAAACTCATTCTTACGACCCGACAACGGCATTACACGAGAAAAGAAATAATCGCAAACAGTGGCTCGAGGCCAACAACAACATCAACCCACACGCCATAAGACTCAGGACAAGCAAACCACAAGTAAATAGAACGAAACTACCCAGATTTCATTCGGGATAGCTGAGTGTCCAAGCGCCGAAACCCTCGATCGCTCTACGTGCAAGGGAAACCAACAAACGAGATTTAATTGCAGTGGAAACAGAATGCAGGGGAATTAATTTTTTTTTTTTTGAATGAGCAAATACTATATAGAGGTTTCGTTTACCTGACTGACAAGCCGCGACCGCTGTATCCTCGGATTATCTTCCTGCTCACAAGGAGCCGAAGACGTTAGAACCAGGTAGAAAAACAAGTGTAAAGATCCAGCATAGAAGGGGAGCTTACCAGGTAAGTTGGCGGAGGAATCGACGGAGAACGCCACCGTAATTTTGCCGAGACCGTGCTTGAATCGAACTAGTGCTGAATATTGAGACCAAGAACCATATAATTATCAACCAACACACGGAGGCAACAAATAGTGAAAACCCAGGTGATAAATAGAGTAAAGGATGCACAGGGACAGAGACCCGTTAAAGCCGACATCAGATACACAGTAACAGTCGATATATAAGCCCCGGATGCGGGTGACAACCTGCGGTAGTTATGAGATGGGACGGGCAAGTAGCGTGAGCCACTAACCCGCCATGCGCCCCTGCGTCGTGTCCACATGGGAGGGAGTTAAACGTCGACGACGCTGGTACATTAGCATATGCATCCAGCACAGAAGCATTTATGCTCCACCCACCATTGACTGCAACACAGAGCTCGGCCCTTCGGCTCTTATGGCGGCCACAGTAAATGCGGGTGCGCTTCGAGGTAGAGGAATTCGTATTAGTAAGGGTAGAAGCAAGGTAATTGCCATGATAATTCTGGTTTGGGTAGAGGTCTCACTGATGCTGAGGAGCTGGAAGCTAGGTCTGAACGCTCAGGCCACCTCCGCTCCCCTGGCTTCCTGGACTGTTCCTGGTATTCATCTCTTTGCTGGGCTCATCTCCGTCTCTTTGATCCCTCCTCATTCTGCTGCATACCATCCCCTGCCAACTATTCACTTTCTGTGTCGCTCTAGCTCCATCTTGGTTCTGCACTCCCCTACAACCATGGTTCGCCAACGAATGCTCAGTCGGCGCGGCTCGTCCCGAGGCGGGACTTCTCTCCCTTCAGCTGCAGAGAACACATCCCCCCATTGCCATTGCCACTGTCACTGCCCGTTTACGGCTCTCAGGCCAAGCCAATTCTTACCAGCCCATCCTTCGGGGACCTCATCCTCACCATCCTTCGGTTCGACGGTTTTCACCTTCAATGCCTCCCTGAACCGCCCCAGAATCAATGCACATGTCTCTGTGCTCTTCATTGAGGAAGCTCAGGAAGAGGGCGAGTCCATCGCACAGAGGGAGAATTCTCCACCTGCTGAACCTAGGAGCGCCATGGAAATGCCCTCTGCTATTCCAGCGAAGAATTTGGGTGATCCTGTTAGCTAAAGAGCAGAGGCTGGAAAACAACCTGTCATGGAGGCTGCAGAGGAGGTTCCAAAGCATGAAGCGGAGGAGTATGGCTGGTGTTGAATCGTGGAGGAGGTACCGAAGGATTAGTCGCGTCTGTGCTCCAGGTTACGTGGCTCTTTCTGGTAAATTTTGGTCAATTTGTCTATGTGTCAACTTGTCCAAGTGTCAATGCATCTTGCTGTTAATGGGTATAGGTGTCATGGTGCTGGTGTTCAAAGGGTTCTTGTGCCCTGGCGTTGGTATTCGCTGTTTTTGGGACTCCCCTCCGAGGGAACTTTTTGGTCGACGCTCGGGGTCCAGGTCGACGCTTGGTGTTCATGTCGACGCTTTATGTCCAAGTCGGGGTCTAAGGGTCACTGTGTCCAGGTCGAAGCACTGTGTTTTTTGGATCTCCCCTGCGAGGGAATTTTTGGGTAGATGAATGCCTGTTGGTCCTAAACTGAGCATGTTGTTGCTAAGCGCTGCAAAAATCTCCAGGTAGCTGGGTTTTTGACAGCAAGAATGTAATTATATCCTGAATCTGTAAATAATAGATTAATTTTACCGAGAAAAAAAAAACAGTCGATATACAAGCAGAGTACCTGGAGAAAAACAAACCTTACCAGGGTTTCGACAGTTTACTAGATGAACGAAATACTCCCAAGGCAAATCCCGAACCATTGAAGTCGTGAAGACCGCCGAGACCATGTAGCTCGAAGAACTCGGAGCAACAAAACCCCAAACAAGCTAAAGGAACCCACATTGAAAATGTGCAGACTACTAGGAGCTCGTAGCTTAGAGAACCAGGGGGACAAGCCTCAAACAAATACAGAAGCATCACAGTGAAATCGCAAGGGTCACCGAGAGCTTGCAGAGTGAATGACCGGGAGAAAACATAATAATCAAATGAGCGTGAGGGTGGCGAAACCCTATACCAAGGCGGGGTTTTATAATTCCAAGGAGGGACATATGTCCACCTATTACATAACCAACGTACCACTACCGTAAAACCTTTCAATTAAACACAGATTGAAAATCAAATTGACACATATCCGAAATCCCGTGATTAATAATATTAATTGACAGTACAACATCAAGTGGGGAGTATCGACGACGGGACCACGTGGGCTGGCCCCATCACCATGAACTGAATCCACTAGTTCCCCTAAGCTGAGATATTCTTGCCAATGGAATCAACAACCTTCTTCATTCCTAAGGAATGTATTTTATAAATATTTCTACCTAGCATATTTTTTTAGCAATTTCTTATTTTTTTTTGGTCTGCCAACCCACTTGCCTAGGATTTCTTTCTTTTCTAAAAAAGGTGCTTTCCTTTTGGCCTCCTTTCTCTCCCATGACACTTTATTCCACCCATACTTAGTGTTTTTCTCCAACTAAGTGATTTAATAAATCTTTCTCTCCCATCTTATTAAATATTGCCTTGTTGCCTCCTATGAAATTTTAGGAGTAATTTAAGGGAAGATTTATTTTGATCTCATCTTCAAATAATGGTTTCTAAATATTGGTAAGAATCTCTTAACTCTAGTGTTTTTTCCCAAATAAATTCCAACTTTTTATTTATTAATAAAAAATATTTATTACATCATAGTAACTTTATTGTTTACACTCATTTCAACCCAACATGGATTCCCAACCATTAAATATAAATATAGTCCAGCCCTAATATAGCAATACATTAACATAAAGAACAAAGGGGTATTATGGTCCCTCAATGAAGTATCATAAATATTCTAATCAATGGAAACTAGTTGTTTAAAGGAGCCATCTTCAAGCCAAACGTGATCAAACTTAAAGGGAGTTCAAGGCTTCTACTCATATTATTCCATTTGAAAGTCAATTAGGAGGTCATTATAAGAACCCCTAGAACCTACCTAAGAATTATATTTTCCAGCATTTTCAAAGACCATCCTGACCACAAGAAACCTATTAACCCTCTTTGAAGATCCCATCTCCCCCCCTTCTAGAATTCCTCCAAGTAGGTATTGCTGTCAAATTTTCCTCAACTACCAATTTAGTTTCCTTAAAGAGGTGAGAGAAGCAATATGCCAAAAGGTCAACCCTAACAAGTTCCCTTCATTACCTTCCTATAATTTAGGGTCAGATTTAAATCTCCTCCCATAATTATATTGTCACCTTCCAAGGTTTGTTGATCCTTTAAAAATTCCAAATACATTATTTTTCCCCATAAGGACCCTAAAGATTTACAAATTTGAAAACCTATCGAAGGAGCTCAACTCTTTCTTCAAGTATGATGCCTACAAAGAAGACACATGTAGAGATAAAATCAATCCTTGAATTTCACCCAATCAAAAGATCTTTGGACAAACCCTCCATATTCATGAAAAAAAATTCCATTTTTTAATAAAGAAGACAAAACATCGATGGTGTTTGCATCTAAACACATTGTTTTCTAAAAGGAAACATCTAGTTTATACACAACAATGAATCACTTCACTCACTTTAGGGCTTGCAATTTTGTAGCAACCCAAAATTCTCTCACTATTAATGAGAGTGATCATTGGGTCACCGATTTGGGTGCTTTCTTACTTGATGTACCCTATTAATGAGTAGTTGTTTACCCTGAAGAAATTATTTAGATGCCTTTGACTTAGGTTTGGAACTGTTAGAGTTTCTACCAAAATGAAAAGGTTTAACAATAATTGAGGTCTCGTCTCCCTCCACATCACCTTTATCCTCCAATTAAATAGATTTTGAGGTTGTAGCTAATTATTAGACTATAAGGGTGGTTTTTGTAGATTGGCCTAAGCGACACCTTTGTAAGGGTTCAACTAGATTACACTAAAAGTCAAAACCACCCATCCCAAATTTTTAAAACTCTCCATTTCAAGGGGATGGGCTATAAGGGGGAACTCTTGAGGAGACATATAAATAATAGGATATACACAAGGTAGTGTATCATTTTTCCAACCAAACCAATTAAAGAGTTTGAACGGGGGAATTATAATTTATTAAATTAATAAGGAAAGTTGCCTATGAAATTATGGTGCAAATGTTTCTTGGTTCTCAAAAGGGTGTTTGAAATATTTCAACACTAGTCCCCTTATAGTAAGACTTGCCTTTACCAGTCACTAATAAGTTCATAGATAAACTATCCCATAAGTATGCTATGCCTCCAAAAATATTAATAAAATAAAATAAAATAATCAGTAAGTATCTCATGCCTCAAAAAATGCAAAAAACATAAATTTTAATCTATGCCATTGGAAATTATAGTAGAAATATTCATTAATACAAAAAAAATCTACAAATTTGAACCTTAATCTCCTCACTTGAAAAATGTGTCTACAATAATTGAACTCTAATCTTGGTCTCTCACTTGAGAAATATATCTATAAAAATTGAACCTAAAATCCATCTTTACCATCTATAATGATAAAACTCATCCCTATCACAATGTGTTGTCACATTAATGCACCATTTTGAAAAGTTTAAAAAATCCAAAAATAACAAAATAATAAGTTAAAATATTAAAAGTTCCTATAAATACTAATAATTGTTTATACAAAATTATCCCAATATATGGAAGTAATATTAAACTTTATAATATATAATAGTAATATTAAAATTTACTAGAAAGATCATAAACTATTTGTAAAAATACAAGGAATATAATGTAAAAGTAAAAGTATAATAATAATTATAATTTTTATTTGCAAATTATTTAAATATTATAAAATTAATTAAATTACGAAGAAGATTAGTAACTATTTATATATTATTATTAATTTTCTTTTGTAAGGTTAGGCAACTTGTATTTTTCTAAAGGAAAAAACGAAACTTTTTATTAAGTATATAAAAAGTTTACATTGCATATGCCGTGGCATCACTGCTCAAAACTGAGCTCTGTCAAAACTGAATATCTAAAATTTCTACCTTTATGCCTGTAGGCTGCTCCCTTCAGGTGCTGTCCAGTGGTTTTTATAAGCCCAAAAAACACATAGCTGTAGCTATGTATTGATAATCATGTCAAAAAAGCAAAAAACAAAAATCGGGTCTCCTCAGGGGTGAGGAAAACAACCCGTCGCTGTACATGAATAGATAATATGGCCGCATTGTTTTTGCTGAAGTGTTTTAACAGTAACAAAAATATTGAAAAATATACACAATAAACAGAGATTCCTGCCAAAAATATCAGTGAGGATGGAAGTAAGGAGGCTGGCCTGATCTTCTGATGAGGCCTTGATCTTCTTCTTCTATTTTCCAGCTGCCCAAATCCTGTTGAAGACCATCTTTAGATAGCTGATCTGCCATGACATTTCTTTCCCTGTAAATGTGACAGATAGAAAAACTATTAAACATTGATTTCAATCTTTGGACTTCCCCCAAAATTTGTTTTAGAGCCTGATTTCTGCAAGTACTGAGACCATTAACCCAACTGATCACATTTTGAGAATCCCCAAAGATTTGAATAGTGAGGGTGTGCCGATGGATGAGCCAGTAGAGGAGGAGTTTAAGGGCGTTCAATTCTGCATAATTATTTGAGCCTGTTCCTAGCCCCACAGAAGCTTTCAGGGAGTGAGATGGGGATAAGTGAATGATTAGTCCTGCTCCTGCTAAGTTGTTTTGTGAAGCACCATCGAAGAAAGCCCAAGGGATCCCTTCTAAGATCTGTAATTCAGGGGCAATTCTTTGGGAGGGGGGATCCTTTGGTTCAGGAAGGCTTGAATAGATGGCAGCTCCCTGTGTGGCAGTGAGAGCTACAGAAGTATCTTTATCTTGAAAGATGCTCCTGTTCCTTGCTATCCATATCCCCCAGCTAATGATGAGGGGCAGGTTTCGGAGGTTCCCGGTCGTATGCTCATTCCACCACTTCTGCCACGCTTCTTGAATGTTGATGCCTTCCCAAACTAACTTTTTGTTCAGAATGTTTCCAATCTCACACCATACCTTAAGAGATTCTGGGCATTTGAGGAAAAGGTGGTTAACAGATTCTGCTTCTGCTTTGCATGAGGTACATCTTCCGGGCCCGTTGGTTAGGCAACTTGTATTGACTTTCAAAAAAAGAGTTTTTTATTGGTCTATTATTTGGGAAACCAAATTAGTAGTAGAGATTCAAAATTTTCACATTACTTGTCGCTAAAGCAACTAGCCTTTCACATAAACTGAAAAGACGAGTGATCCAATTACATGGCCAATGTTTAACCATTATAGTCAAACATTGGTAATGTTGAAATTATAAACTAAAATATAAACTAGAAAGTTGGTTCACTTGATCATTTCATGCCATGGGAGATTCCACCTAGATTGGTGGAGGTGAGTCATTGTCTTCATTAGAGGGGATGAAGGTGTTGTCTTCTTCCTTTTTGGCCAAGGCAAATGCTTTCTTGTATAGCCTCTCAATTTTCTCCAACATTTCTGCCATGCAAACTAGGATCTCCTCTTGTGTGTTAGATCGCTCAATGAAGACTCTGCTAATAAGTGTTTTGTTTTGCCAGTGTAAATTTACCACTTACATATAAGAAGTTTACCAATATATGTAGAAGTTCCTATTTCAAGAATCCATTACTTAGTCTCCCTTTCAATATGTCGATTAAGGAAGACCATGCATTCTTGTTGGACCTCTTCCTCCACTTTTGCAATGGTACACCCAACTACTCCATGGATTACATCTACATGGAGAACCATGGTTCATCTTGCAATTACTTGGGCCTTAGTTTGCAAGAAGGGAGGTTGAGGGGTGTCTAGGTTTGTAGAGGATCTAACCCTACCTCTTCCAACACCTTTGTGACTTGATTATAATATGCATCTAACCATTAAGGACCAGGAAAGTAGTGGTGGGGTGGAGTTAAGGAGTGTGAAGCACACAATGGTTGGAAAGAAGGGTAGTAAATGAAAGACATCGATTAACCAAACAACATATGGAGGATGGAACTATAAGTATAGGGGGTTCGACAATAGGGGATTGAGAATGAAGAGGAGGACAAATCGAGTGAAGGGGCAAGGAGGATACCAGAAGAAGAGGGAAAACTATTGAGGTTTATAGTAGGGAAGGGACAATAGAAGTGTAAGTCAAAAAAGCTCTGTGCACACAATGGTTGGAAAGAAGGGTAGTAAATGAAAGACATTGATTAACCAAACAACATATGGAGGATGAAACTATAAGTATAGGGGGTTCGATAATAGGGGATTGAGCATGAAGAGGAGGACAAATCGAGTGAAGGGACAAAGGAGGATAACCAGAAGAAGAGGGAAAACTACTAAGGTTTATAGTAGGGAAGGGACAATAGAAGTGTAAGTAAAAAAAGATCTGTAATTGTTAATAGAATGGCATGAGAGCCATGCCCCAAAGAAACAAAACTTGAAATTTATAGCTAAAAATGAGAAATTCATGATCAAGCCAATGAAAACTAGGGTTACCTTGAGACCAAAGCTCCAAATTTCTATCCATCTAGACCTTGCCTCAATAGAGTTGAAACCATGAAACACCACTAAAAACCCACATACTCAAATTGTACTTGTTTGAAAGGACAACACTACCAAAGGAAACTTTGTTAGCTTAGCCACCTAAAGTTTTGTGCCCACCATAACCACATATCCCAAAAATTCCACATACAAAACCATGAAAAGCATAATGAAGACAAAAATAGTAGACCATAACGTGTGAAATTTCTTACAGGGAGTCTCCCATGTCGCAACTTCCATCAAATATCATCCCAATTTCAACTAATTTATATCATCCGTAATGTCTTACTACTCTTATTTTGATAAATTTGTCAATTTACAATAAATTCCTAGACTATGATGCTCTAAACATGTTTGAATGTCATCCTCCTTTGTGGGTGTACTTCCAGAGTAGCTAACTAGCATAATATAATCATGAGACATAGTTCAGACATCCTAACCTCTCATTCCACCACCCAAATACGATGTTAATTGCATGCATTCCACCCTTTGGGCGGTGTACAACACCCCATATTAATGTGATGGGATCTAATTCCTATGCTCGAGCTCGTGACTCCCATCTAGGCGCCTTTCATGGGGGACAAGGTCCTTGCAAACAATGTTTTTACATCCATATCTCAAAAAATATAGAATGTTTTGTGACCATTCTTTGTCTAGTGGCTTAGTCTTGAAGTTGAGTCCTTTTTTTACCAATTTACACGTTAGCCTTTTCTCATCTCTTCTAACATGTGAGAGTGTGGGAGTTGTTTTTCCTTCCTAAGATATTTGCTACCATTACAAGAATTGAATTAAGATGCTAGTTGTTTGAAACTTTGGATGGGCTAGAGCCATGTTGCAATTTTTTTATCATTCCGATGATGGTTTTGGAATATCCTTCTATTATGATCTTGTGTAAGTTTTTCCTTTGTGCAATGATCAAGCCTTGTTCTAGCACCATTAGCTCTGTTATGTTATTGCTTTCAATTCCTAGATCCCCTGCATATTGTGAATTGTTTGGCCTTGGTTATCTCTAATACTCCTTCGAAGTTTGCTGCACTTGGATTGCCCTTTGAAGCTCCAATTAAATTGAGTTTTATGAGGTGGAATTAAATGTGTTGGACTAGAAGAGTTTTGATGGGTCCTGGAAATGTTGTCCATTACATGGTTTTGTTTATGTTCAAATTATAAAGGATACTCTTCTCTTGTTGGTTACAATCCCAATCTTTTTTTATCCGAGTTAAGAGTATTGCTTCCCCAACTTTGTTAATGATTGAGAACCAGATTGTATATTGAGAATCTTATTCACTTTTGAAAGTTATTATGGTTTATTTCTTTCCATTTTTCTCACATTATGAATCCCATGAATAATTGCCAATATCTAATTTACTATGGGGTTGGAGTATGGTATGGGCTATGTCTTCACTCCTCTATAGTTGAAACCAAGCTTTATTTGATTCGATATGATTGTATGAAGATTATGGTCACACGGTCCCACTAATTAGATACAAATTGACAAGTGCTTAATAGGTGTTCAATAGTTTTAATGTTGGTCTAGCATATATGACATATGGAGGGCCCTTGAAATCCTCCTTTTTGCAATTTATCTCAGGTTAACAATTTCTTCAACATAGATAACAAAATGAAGAGGGTAACTTGAGGCCACAATTTTAACTTCTAGAGTTTTTTCCATTTATTTTGAGTGCCTTTCCTCCTACTCCCTGAGAGGATGCTATAAGCCACCATGAGGTTGAAGGTCCCTAAGGGACCATAACCCCATCTTAGTATGTTTGAGCCCGATTGGATATTTATTTTTCTATTTTTGAGTTCCTTGGTTATTTATTCTTAAGTGTTTGGATTTGTACTCACAGGCCATTGTGAGCAATGTTCCCATTTCTTCCATTGCACCTGATCTTGACATTGAATCCAATATTAAGCAATTGTGATTTTTCCTTGAGAAATTAGTTGCTCTTCTATTCTCTGCCTTTTTTCTTCCTTGTCTAGTTTTGGCTATTGTTGCCATGAATATTCCCAGAAGAGCGTTATGTTTCCTTCTTTATCTTCCAAAAACTATGATTTTTTATTTGATACCTATTTCCCCATACAACATTCTAGAAGCGTGAGCCTCTTATGTTTCCCTCTATCCTTATTAGTTTAGATTCCTCTATGTTTTGGGCATATTTTCTTTTCCAAAAGATTCTCCATATGGCTTTTTGATCTTTTGTCCATTTCAACCATGCTTTAGCCCCTAAAGCTTGTCTAAGAATTTTAGGGTCTCTTAAGCCTAGACCATCAAATGATTTTGGTTTGCATAAGTTTTCCCAAGCCACTAGAACCCATTTTCTTTCTAGATTGGCCCCTCCCCAAAGGAAGGATCTTTGTAAATTTCCGATTTTTCAGAAAATGATTTTGGAGCACTAGGAGCGAAGAGAAGGTATAGATGGAGCACTTGTAAAACATATTTCAGGAGACTCTAAGCCTACCAGGTAGATTAAGGATTCTAAATGTCTAGCAAGATAACTTTCTCTCAAAATTTTGTAACATTTTCTTCACAATCTGCGTATCTAAGAGGATTTTCCACTAAAAAACTCCAAAGATATTTAGATAAAAAAGAACTCCTTTGAATTCCTAACAATATAGGGATGTGCATGCAAATAGCATAAAAACACTGAAAAACAAAAATTGTAACTTATTAAGATTGATAAAATACCTAAAACTTCAATTTTTTATTATTAAAAACCGTTTTGAAAGCAAGAAATATGCGGTCTACTATCAAATGTATTGAAACCTACATAGGCGTGTAATCCTTACCTCATTTTTCTTTTAACTTTATATTTTAAATGGTACTTTTTAGATGAAAAATTACTTTATTTGGTGCAAATAGACTATTTTTTAAATAAATTGAAAATTTAATTATATATTATTCAAGATCATATTATTATTTTTATCATGATATAATTTTATAGAATTCGTAAAATATACATTTTATGGTTATTAATTAAACTTCAACTAATATTAAAATTATTTATTATTTTATAATCTAAATCGAACTCTAATTTAAACTAAATTTTATCAAATTTTTATTCATTAATTTCGATATTGACATATTATTTTTTCTTGCAGAAGAAATTTTTATATATATATAAAAGTTGCACACCATCTCATACCTAAAAATCATATTTAGAAACTTTGATCACACACATAATTGTTATGACCATATATTGCTTAGAGATCATTTAGTTACTCTAAGATTTCGTGACCTTGACAATGTATATCTTAATTTCCGTTTATTAAAAAAACAAAACTAATCAGAACAAAGAGGAATGCTAGAAATAAAGATTATTCTCCCTTGAATCAATCTCGTCACCATTTGCAAATTCGTAAAGCCCAATAGAATCGATCGAGAGTTGCCTTTGAAAGGTCGTCTGCTTCCAAATTTAGCTCGCAAGTATGTGACAAAAGAAGACTTGTTCGAATGCACCCACAACAATCCGAATATCATGTAGCAGGGATTGAGATCAATGTTGGAGACTTCCACCTTTTGATTTTCCCAATCAATGACTAGTTTGGAATCCCCTAAAACTTGTAATTTAGATAAACCATTTTTACTTGTCAATTACAATAAGAACTGTAGAGTTGAAAATTTTGTTTTATTGTTTGAACCCTTGTCTGACACTAAATGACAATACATGAAGTGTGTGAGACAAAAATAAAGGACGACTAGCGCCACAATGAGGCAATGGATGTCATTGGCACTGTCAAAATAACCCCATGGGGTGTCATAGTCCAACACGAGCATGATCGAATTCCTCTGCTCAATTGGCTTTGGGTTTCACTTAAATTTGTAGGCCAATCAAACCAACTTCATTTCACACACCTCCAAAGGCATGAAATTGTTTTGAAACACACAAAGATTCCTACCTCTCCATATGCAAGTGATTAATATACAAGGGAATCCGTTAAAAGAGAGCACATTCTTGACTGCCCACCAAGTGCATAAGGTGTCATAAAGGGATACATCTACCCAACAAGCCTTTGGCTTGAAAGTGTTCCAAAGGATATTGTGAACCTTAGAAAAATAAATGCATCTCATAAATAAGTGCCCATAGGATTCTTCTCGTTCATTGCATAGAGAGAAACGATTAACAATGACCCACCAACACTTCAACATATTGTCCTTAGTGAGTAATTTTATATTAAGGGCTAGCCAAATAGTAAGTTTAATCTTTTGAGGGGCATTTACTCCCTAGATTACCTTCCACCACCAAAATTTTTGTTCGCCAAATGAATCTTGAAATCAAGCTCTATACTCAATCTTTGCAGTGAAATTGCCTGGATGTGTTTTTTTTGACCAACAAATCATATCCAAAATATTGTTCTTGAGGTGCACATGATTCTTGACTAACAAATTGACAAAATTTTCCCATTCCACTGCCAACTGGCAACAACCTAGTCAAAGCTAGTGATATTTTCCCTCTAATTTTAAGGGTCCTGGGCCTTAGCATCCCACTAGGATTGTGATATTTAATTGGACAAAAGCATCTGACAGAGGGGAGGCTAGATACTAAATGTTTCCAACTCCATACCATGGGTCTTGACCAATTTTGATTAGGCGTCAATCCTCCATGTGCCAAGCTAACCATTTTTCTACCAATGAAGCAACCCTTACTAGTGCCTTACACACATTAGATCCTCTAGCTGATTTTTTTGAAGATCCTAAACTAGTTTGCTAAGGATTTTCCTGGAAAATACTTTGCTTGCAATAATTTGAACTAGAGCATGTTTTCCAGTGAGACTTGCCAATTTTTTTTTTTTTTCCTTGTTGGGTTAGGGCCTTAGTGAAGAGGTGGAAATTCTTTAATCCCCAACCCTTGAGCTCCTTTGGGCTGGCAAGATGAGTCCATATTACCAGTGCCATTCCATTTTTGCTCAAATCCTACGACCATAAGAAATGGACACTGACCTTCCTTATCATCGAAATGACACCTTTAGGTAAAATAGTGATAGAGTTCTAGTACACTGGTATACCCTCCAAGATCAAATTTACCAACACTAGGTGCCCTCTTCTAGAGATAAATATGTTTTACCAGATAGAAATATTCTTCTGTACCTTCTTAACCATGCATGTATAATTCACTATCTAATATTTATTTGGTTTGCTAAAGAAACCAAGATATTTGAATCCTGCATCCAATTCCTTGATAGGGAAAAGAAAGGAATCCCTTAAATGAGCTAAATTGTCAATTCAGAGTCCATTATAAATAATATAATATTAATGTGAATTAATCACCATTGTAGTCACCTTGTAGAAGATGTTGAGGGAACATTTGAGGGAAGAAGTACCTATGATCCCTCTAATACAAAAAAGCATGTGTTGGAGTGGCTAGTTGAATTAGTTGACTAGCCCAGTCGAGTCAGAAAGAGCCTATTGTAAGTCAGTTGACTAGCAAGTGAAGTTGGTGACTAAGTCAGATTAAGCTAAGTTTGGTCGGACATTTAAACTTTTGTAACTGTCTCGACATGGTATAAATATTTGGGAATGTATCTATGTATCGGTTCCAACTGGCTTTTAAGAGATATATAATACAAAGTGCACTTCCGTTGGTTCTCCACTACTTGTGTCTCTTATTTCTCTCTTTACTTGTGTACTTTTCTATGTGAATGCTTGATGTCCTTACTACTGGTAACCATCCATACTTTTCCCTAGATTACAACACTAGTTCCATTTCTGGTAGTTTTGGACTCGAGTCATAAATAATATGCAAGCATAAATGTTAACATTGAAAGAGATACAACAACGGTGGGAGACAAAAATCAACAATTATCGGAAGAATTATGTGAGAAGGAACCAAATGTCATTGGTAGAAGCAAGGGCTAATTTTTTCACATAGGCACACAAACGGTTTATTAAAGGAGCCTTGATGGAAATCAAGAAATTCATCAATCAAGTTGCTCATGAAAACCCAAAAATTGAGATCGATGCCCAATTGTTACTAAAATTGTCAATGACGATTGAACGGATCTACACGAGTGACTTGAAATGATCCTGGATGACTTTTGTGAGAACGAGTAGTATAATAAAGAACCTCCATTGAGTGTATCAAAATTAAGCTCTTTGACGATCTTCACGACAATTTATTTTGCTCAATTTCCACCCTGTTGCGTAAGTTCCTCCTCAACAAGGGTGTTGGACATATTGTTGAATATCGTCCACTTTTGTAGACTCCGATAAATACCGACCACCAACAAAGGAACACTAATTGGAAAACTTCCTCGACACCCAATGTACAAATGCGAAGGAAGCATGGAATTTCTTTTTAAGTAAATATACATGGTTGTTGTATATTCCCTTGCCTTCCAACACTAGGTTAGGATGACATTGTTGGGTGGGGGGGTAACAATGCATGAGAAATAGAGAAAGAAAAATAAAAGAGAAGAACTAAAATTGGAGAAGTATAAAATATAGTAAAAAGCAACAAAGTTGGAAGGAAGGAGGTTGATTTCCAACAAACAATGAGAATGTAACAACCGACATAAGCATACTCGAAAATATAAGTAGTCGACCGATATTCAAAAAATAGCTCGAGACAAAAGACAAAAATGATGTGAGGAAATAAGAGAGAGGAATACCACAGGAAGAAAATGTAAACTCGAGAGCGTGAGAGTGAAGATGCACGAAACTCCTCAGATGAGTTGAGAGGCGCAGCACCACTCGTTATGACAAATAATAATGGTCTACAAATAAGTCCCAAGGGGTAAGTATATGAAATGGAAGTCGATGACGCTGGTCCTCTAGCATGACGAATACCAACTATATCAATATCAAGTCCCATAATTAAATAATTCCTTTAGCAAACATCTCATATTTATTGAGAAATACTTGTTGTTTGGCATAGGGAGGACGATCAAAGAAATCAACAAGAAACGAAAAATCTTATTGAAAATCAAGCGGAAAATGAAAATAAAGAAGATGAAGAATTACTTCTCCAATCTATAAATCTCACGATCGTACGCCCCCACCACAATTTGTATTTGTTGAGGAAGTCAAAAGTAGAAATCCGGTCAACGAAGCGTCACGACCCTGAGTAAGTCAATTTATTTAATATATAGACAAAACACCCTAAATCAATGAGTTGTTTCTTGAAGACATCGTCGATAAGTAAGGAAGTAGCATGCCTTCGACACTCGACGAGTCGTCGATCGTGTCGATGTTGACCAGTGAAGTAATCCTTGAATATCTAGAACGCCTAGGACTCTGAAAAACAAAATGGGATTAAATCACATACCCCTCTATGATGGTGATGAAGATCCTAAAAAACATTGGTTCGTTTGTGAGAAGTTTTGGTTTGTGAATGATATTACTGACGAGGACAAACATATGGCACAATTCGCAGCAACCTTGAGGAAAAATGCATTAACATGGTTCATGAATCTTACTGAAAATCAACCAAAATAAAAATATGAAATCAAAACTAGTTTTCTTACTTTCTTCAATGCCCAATATGCAAAGCACTTGTTGGCACAAAATCTAAAAGAAATCAAGAAATGACCCAACAAAACAATGCGTGAATGTGATAAAAGATTCAAAGGTTTATCGAGTCAAATCCCATATATCATCGACGAAAATTTCTTAGTCCAGTGTTATGTCGTTGGTCTCTTTCAAAAGTTCCACAGTCCGTTGAGAATGCATAAGGTTACAACTTGTGAAGAAGCTCTCAAGTTGGCCCGACAGATTGAAACTGACGATGAAGGAAAGTCGAATAATTCATCGACTGACAATAGGCATGAAGAAAAATTGAGCAATTGTAGAATTCGTTGTTGGCATGAACCCTTCAAATGAATACTTTATGGTGCACAAATTGTCAAAGTGAAGGACATACTAAGGATAATTGTAAATTCGCTGATTATTTTTACCAAGATGTTTGACGTGTAGAATTTGATATATATTGTGATATATGTCAACTTGCTTCAAATGATACTACTAAAAATTGTTAGTATAATATTCGAAATTCTAAACCTAAATGGTGTGTATTTGTGAAGACAATACCCATTCAACGCAAGAATGCAAATTCAATGGGAATAAAGAGTTGAATTATCATGTCATTTATCATACACAAATAATGGATCACTATAACGAGCCAATAATGCATAGTGGAAGAGCAAATTGTTGAGGAGAATATGGTGGCCGACGAGGATGATACAACGACAAAGGTCAAGGTCATGGTCGAGGTGGAGGAATATTTTATTGCTTTACTTGCTGGCAATAAGGACATACTGCTTCTAATTACCCTTTAAAAGACAAGACCAATTTGCGCTTTTGTAACATGTGCATGTTGGGGGATCATTCCTTGGAAGATTGCCCCGATATCATTGAAAACTTGTTGAATAAAAGAGTTGTGAACTTGCTTCAAACTGTCCCAAAGCAAGATATTTTGAATTCAAAAAATATTCATGTTGTTAGAAGGTTAGGGCTTCGAAGAGAATAGCAATAAACAAGTCATTCAACCAACAAAGAATACAACTAGATATCCAAATATGTAGTTGCAAAATGATACAATGACAACAATGGTTGAATTTTTTACAAAAGAAGTTGGACAAATACCATCAAAGGATGTTATTCTAGAATAATTTATGGAGCTTTTAAAATAAGAACATTTAGTTGGTCACCTAATAGAACTTAAAATGTAAAAATGTACGACACCTCTCACAAGGAAAGAAAATGGAAGATCATGATCCACAAGTTGACCTGGAAATAAATGGCTATATGATAAGACAACTTCTTGTTGAATTTGGGGTCAGAAGTTAATATAATTCCTCGTGAAACACGAATTAGTATGGGAAGACCAAATCTACATAGGATGACTAACTATCTCAAGATTGTTGATCAAAGATTTATTGAACCATTGGGACATTGTAAGAACTTAAATTATGGGAATCTTGACAATAGGGTATTGATAAGAAAATCATCATTCCTTTGGACACCCGTAAAGAACAACCTTGGGTTGAAGCTTGTGAAGAAGAATTGAAAATAATAAGATTGCATCAAGTGCTACATGAAGATCAGGACAATGTGGAACCTAATGCTTTTGATGAAATTTTAACAAGATCACCTCTTTCCATTGGTCAAAACTCTGATATAGAGCTTTATGATTGGCAATTTGAAATTATGAGCAAAAAACAAAGGAATGTTGGATGCTCAAAGCAATCCCAAGAACAGAAATATGACCCTGCTATTCTATTAAAGCTATGCTTATGCTTAGAGAGAGAAATTGCAAAGGAACACCATCACTACTAACGACTTATTTAAATCAGATTACAACATCATGATTCAATTCAAGGAATAGGCTTCCCATGTCAAGCATGTCGAACAAGTAACTAATCTATTGGAGAACAAGGGAGGATGCAAAGTTTGGTGCAAACCTTTACAGGTCAAGCAACAAGATGGCGGGACACCCATTCATTTTGACTGTAAACATGGATGATGGTGCCAACATATTTTATCGAACGCTTTGGAGGTTGTACGCTGTCAACACAAGTAGATATACCTATATTTAGCCCCAGATAGGACCCCATCCTTCATATACATAACTATGAGTTAGAGTGGTGCATGATTCGATATAAAGATGAGAAAATTTGGACTCACATGTTTCCAAATACTTTAGACAACTTCCCTAACAACTGGTATAAATTAGAATATGATCAAGGGAAATCTCTTTAATGGAAAGAGTTGAAAGAAAATTTCATTAAGGACTTTGAGTTTAGACTGGAGGAACAAGAATTGTTTGATGCGGTTCAATGAATAAAGGATTTTATAAAGGAAAAACCAACCGACAATGTTAATAGAAAATCATTAGTCGATGTCTCATCAACTTGTAATTATGTGTTGCGTACAACAAAATATAAAATGACCAATCGTTTAGAGATGGAAGAAGCTCCTGTTCTTGGCCAAAGTTTTTGTTGGAAAAAGGAGCATCCAGAGAGAAACAAAAGACTAAAATCAGTGTACAAACTTGAAAAGGAGGATATTGAGAAACCTGAGAAACCAAAATTTCCACATGCATATAAAGAGATAAAAGCCAGGGAATGACGACTTGATGAGTCAAAGGCACCTAACTGGATGGATGTAGAGATGAAGATAAGAGAAGTCAACATATCAAATGATGATAGACGAAAGATCAAAGACTCAGTGACTAGTGGTCGGACAAACAAATAACAAAGTTCATCGACCTACTCAAAGAATATCAAGATGTGTTTGCCGATGACTATAAAGACTTAAACAAACTTGTAAAGGAAACAAGGAAGATGAAGATCAACCTCATTCTTGGAGCTAAGCCAATTAAAAAGAGACCCTACAAGCATGCTCACAAATACAAACCCATTGTCCAGAAAGAAATAGAGGGGATGCTTGTTGCCAACATCATCTACCTAATTGAAATACTAGAATGGGTAAATGTTATGGTTGTGCAACCTAAAAAGCATCACCCATCTAAATTGTGCATATGTGTTGACTATTGTTGGTTGAATAGATTTACAATAACCAACCCATTTCCCACTCCATTCATTGACGAAATTATAAATGAGGTTGCCGGTCACAAATGCTATTATTTTGATAGATGGTTTCTCAGGTTAAAATCAAGTACCAATCATAGAAGAAGATCGGGAGAGAACAACGTTTGTCATTAGATGATCCGAATTAGATCCATGAAAAATTATTAGAGTTCTATGATTGTATCAAATCAGGACAAACTTCAAAAAACTTGCGGACAATGAGTTATCAGGAAGACCTCTGGACAGTGACAGTTTGTGAACGATGAGGGCCTCGGTAAAAGCACATTGACCAAGGCCCATGGAGACCGCGCAGGGCGCAAACTAGCAGTTAGGAAGTCCGAACCAGAAAATGGAGGTCGTTTCTGATCGTGCATCATTAGGCAAAACCCCTCGAGAAGGGAAGGCCCCAAGCGCTCGTTCACAAGGAAAGCCAAAAACCGTGGGAAAAGCGCTAAAGCAAAAGGCAGGTCCCACGCTCCAAAATTGGCAGAATATCAGAGGCGTTTTGGGCGGTAAGCGGAATTGTCAAGAGAACCAGTGATTCCATACAACAAATGACGCGTGTCCGACGGATGAGAGAGAAAACCACCTCTCATTGCGGGTTAACATCCGAGCAAGTCAACCGCGCGATAAGAGTGAACACCGTAAGATCTGAGGGCTCCAGATCTAACGGCAGAGGATGCGCCCGATGGGAAACCGAATCTGGAGGGAGAATTAAGTGACGACATATAAAAGTCTGAAGTCCGATTTGACTGCTGAGCTGGCAGACGAATTATTACAGAAAGTAACCGAAATACCAAACTGTTTGAGGAAGAGATGGCGCAATTCGTGAGAAAACAAGTGGCCAATTCCCTGTGAGACATTACATAGTGGCGATGACGCAGAGGCAGGGAACTTCGAGCGAATAACAACAGGCGATCTGAAGGGGCAGAAGAGGAAACAAACAGTCATGAGACGTATTGGCTTTAAGCCATGAACAGGCAGAGAACAAAAAAAGGGGAAGAAAAAAAACACTGTCATAAAGAAGAGAACAGTGAAGAAGGAGACAAAAGAGACAAAAGCAGACGCAGAGAGCCGAGTTGACCTGCAGAGTTAAGGCAACATCGAGTAGACAAAAGTCTTGAGAGGTTCAAGCAATTCCTGTGAGGATATCTTCCGGAACTGAGTACCAAATTGGACTCATCCCATCAAGACCAATTGAGGTCGAGACTTAGTAAGAAGGAGTCTGTGCACTCTAGTGCTTGGGGAATCCAAGAACTACCCTACTGAGCCATTTCAGAAGACTCAATTTGAGATCCTTGTTGTAAAAACTTTACTTTAAGACACAAGAAAAGAAGGCCACCACTGAAAGCTGGACTGGAGACGTAGCCCAGGAGGATTGGGTGAACTCCTTATTAATTTGTTGTGTTTTTGTATTTGCTTTGTTTCTCTTATTGTTTTCCATTTTTCAGTGTCTGTGTATTTTGCAATCTTATTGATCTGTTGCCTAAGATAACATAAACACACACCAACACGAGTTTGTAATACCTTCGTTCATTCATTAATTAACTGAGGTCACTCACGAGTGATTTTCAGATCAAGTGGTATCAAAGCTCTAGGTTGATAAGGTTAGACAAGCTTGTGTTGGTTTTAGTTGTTGAATTCTAACTAGATCAAAGCTCAAATTAGGAGAATGAGAGTTGGCGAAACTAATCCTAAAATTGGGAGAGTCTATCGTCGGAAGACAATGTCAGAGGAAGGTTCTATGGGGCCAGACCCTCAATTCATAGATAGTTTCCTAGCCATGAAGTCCATGGTAGAGGAAGTGTATAGGGATTTTATGAAACATAAGGATGAAGATTCATCAGGCTCCAAACAAGACAAAGGAGAAGACGAGTTTCTCTTTCATGACCACTCAAAAGGCAAAGGGAAAGAAGAAAACTTTCTCACACCTCCTAATAGCCCTGAACATAAAAAAAGGCATCTTTGATTAAACTAGATGTTAAATTTGATTTACCTATATATGATGAAGAGTTGAATGCAGAAAAGATGGACAATTGGATTAGACAAATTGATGTTTATTGCAGAGTACAGAGTATTGATTCACACAAGAGCAAGATTCAGCTGGCAAGCCTACACCTTGGAGGCACTGCCTTGGTTTGGTGGGAAGGTAAGACCCAAGTTGACATGAAAAGGCATGGTAAGACCATTTTTGTCTGGAGTGAATTTGTTTCTGCAATAAAAAAAACAGTTCTATCCATTGGCTTACATGCAACAAGCCATAATGAGCAGGAAAACTCTTCGATAGTTGAAAGGGAAAAGCGTACAAGGATACACCCAAAAATTTAAGAAGAGAGCATTGATTCTAGGAATCTCATTAGACTCTCCTGAGACTTTGTTGAAATACATTGGTGGTTTACATAGCTACATGAGGCACACTATCCTCATGTTTAATCCCACTATTATAGATGAGGTATTTGTACAAGTTACTCATCTAAAAACTAGAGGAAAGAATGGAAGTCCAGAAGCTGGGGGATCATCCCAACCCATTGCAAGCAAGAATAAGGAGAAAAGAAAGCAAAAATGGAAATAAAGGAAGGCTAACACTGACAGAAGAGAAAGGCTTCATGCACTCACTGTAAGAAGGATGGGCATGATGATGAGCACTGTTGGATTCTGCATCCGGAGCTGAGACCTAAAAAGTTCGAGGGTAAGAAGAAGAAGACTGCTGCAACTATTCAGAAAGATTTGGGGTCAGACTCAGGAGATGAAACAACTATTGCAACCACAGGTATAAAAGGTAAGAATTCTGAAGCATCTACTAGTAATTCCGCACAATCTACTGTTGATGAAGAAAATGAGAGAAAAAGACATGACCTTTTCCATATTCGAGTTATTTCCGAACATCAAAAGATTGATATTTTGTTTGATAGTGGCTCACAAGTAAATTTAATTTCTGAAGCAATTGTAAAGAAGTTGGGATTAGTGAATACACCTCACAAGAAACCATACCCATTAGGATGGTTAAATGATAAAACACAACTACAAGTGACTATACAATGCATACTCAGGTTTTCTTTTAGGTCAGCATTTGTAGATGAGGTTGAGTCAGACATAATTCCTTTGGATATATGTGGAATTGTTTTAGGAAGTCCTTACTTGTATGAAATGAAAGCTATATTATATAGAGCTGAGAACAAGTATCTACTTGTTAAAGATGGAATCAAATACTTTGTAAGAGCTCATAAGTTCAAGAAGAATTATACTTTCATAAACTTAGGGTAGATGAAACGAATGATAAATTCATGCAAACAATTCTTAATGATGGTTGTAAAGAAAAAGAAACCTGATAAAACCACTGTATTTGAGGGTTGTAATGCTAAACAACAAGCTGATTTAGAAAAGGTTGTTTCAGAGTATGATATCTTGTTTTAAGAACTTAAAGGTTTGCCACTAAAAAAAGAAATAGTGCATGATATTAATTTGCAACAAGATGCTCCATTGCCTAACATTGGAATGTACAGGTTGTCCGCTTTAGAGAATGCAGAAATAAAAAAGCAGGTGCAGGAGTTGCTCAAGAAGGGGTTCATTAGACCCAGCACATCACCATGTGATCACCAATCGTTTTGGTGAGAAAGAAAGATGGCTCATGGAGAACGTGCATTGATTACTGAGCACTGAATAAGATAACAATAAAAAATCGTTATCCCCTTCCTCGCATAGATGATCTATTAGATCAATTGAAAGAAGCTGTTTATTTTTCCAAGCTAGACTTACATAATGGATATCATCAGGTCAGAGTGGCAGAACAAGATGCATGGAACACTGCTTTCAAAACAAAGCAGGGATTGTATGAGTGGCTGGTTATGCCTTTTGGCTTAACTAATGCTCTTGCTACTTTCATGAGATTAATGAATGATGTACTTAGAGATTTTCTTGATAACTTTGTTTTTGTGTATCTGGATGACATTTTGATATTTAGCAAAACATGGGAAGAACATTTAAAGCATGTTAAGCAGACACTAGATGTTTTGAAAAGAGAAAAACTTTATGTTAAACTCTCAAAATGTGAATTTGGCAAAACATTTTTGAATTATTTGGGACATGTAGTAGGGGGTGGTGAATTGAAGATAGATCCCTCTAAGATGGCAATCATTGTAAACTGGCTTAAACCCAAATCTGCTACAGAAGTTAGGAGCTTCTTAGGAGTAGCACAATATTGGAGAAAGTTCATTTCTAACTTTTCCTTAATTGCAACTCCCTTACATGCTTTAATAGGATTGAACAAGGTGTTTTAGTGGGGAGGCAAACAACAAAAAGCCTTCGACACCTTGAAAGAAAAGATTAGTACAGCACCAGTACTAGCACTGCCAGATCTTCAAAGACCGTTTAGGATCCAAATGGATTCCAGTGACTATGCCATGGGAGCAGTGTTGATACAGCACAGTAAACCCATATGTTATTATTCTGAGACATTTAATTCTGCAGTAGTTAACTATCCCACATATGATAAAGAATTGTATGCATTAGTACAGAATGTGAAAAAGTGGAAACATTACTTAATGGGAAAAGAAACAATGATACACACTGATCATCAACCACTTCAATATCTACACTCCCAAACTAAGTTGAAGCAATCAAGACACTATAGATGGATGGGTTTTCTACAACAGTTTCACTTAGTCATCAGATATAAAAGGGGCATACATAATGAATTTGCAGATATGTTATCTAGACCCATTATAAATGCATCTACTATACTTAAGCATAATTTTGTGTTACATGAGAGCTACATTGAACAATATGCTCAAGATATAGACTTTAAAGATGTATATGCAACTTAGTCAAGAAAACGATATAAGAATTGGATTATCATATTAAGGACCAGACCCCAATATCGTTGTGAGAAAGCTATGCATCCCACAAAACTGAAAGAGTAAAGATAATCGAGAAGACACTTCTCTAATATTAGGTACTTTGGCGAAGTAAAATATTACATAGCTGCAAAGATTTTGTTATTGGCCAAAAATGAATGAGATAGTTTCTAGATATGTAAGAGGGTGTACTATGTGTGCTAAAATCAAGCCCAACAATAGAAAACTAGGCTTGTACACTCCATTACTAGTTCCTTGTCATGCTTGGGAAAGTGTTTCCATGGACTTTGTTGGAGGATTGCCTAAATCTAGGAAAGGTCATGATTATCTGTATGTTGTTGTGGATAGGTTCAACAAAATGTGTATTTTGATACCTTGTAATAAACACATTACATCTGAACAAAATGCAAAATTGTTCTTTCAACATGTATGGGTTCATTTTGGATTACCCACTTCCCTTATATCTGATCGAGACACCCGATTTGTGGGAAAGTTTTGGTCAAGTATGTGGGAACTGATGGACACCAAACTGAAGAAAAGCACAACTTTCCATCCACAAACCGATGGCCAGACAAAAGTAGTCAACAGGATAGTGATCTAGTTGCTCAGGGGATATTGCAGCAAGCATCCTAAGCTTTGGGATGAACATTTGTGTTATGTGCAACATGCTTACAACCGAGCCAAACATTCTTCCACATAGAGATCTCCTTTTGGGACCTGTTTTGGTTTCACACCAAGGTCTCCCTTAGATTTTGTCTTTGGTAAGGACACAACAATTGAGGGACACAACGAGGTGGACAAGGCAACTAGGTTCATTGAACAAATCCAAGAGACCCATCAGGCAATACAGGAACAACTGCAAAAGAGCCATGCTAAATACAAGGCAAGGCATAACAAGCATCAAATGGAGCATAGTTTCCAAGTTGGTGATCAAGTCTGGCTGTATATCAGCAAGGACAGGATGCAAGGTGAAGGTAAAAAGCTAAAACCAATAAGGTATGGACCTTTCAGGATCCTTGAGAAAATTGGTGAGAATGCTTTTCGCCTTGATTTGCCAGCTTATATGCACATCTACTCTGTCGTCAATGCAGACATCTTAAGACTATTTGAACCTTCGTTAATTGAAGATCCTGAAGAATATAGTCAATTACCTTCTATTGATGGCCTACTACCTGAATATCTTAATGAATTGCAGGAAGACATAGTTCTGGACAGGAAGGTGAGAACGACACGCAGGGAGATGTTGAGTACCTCAGAATTGGGCTCAGGGGTTCAAAGCCAAGCAGTGTAAAATGGATAGAGATTGGACAGGTGAGAAAGTTGTATCCTCACTTAGTTGATGCTTGAAAACCAATTTTTAGTGGTCCAAAAGCTTTTTCAGTGGGAAGGTCGTGATCCGAATTAGATCCTCAAATAATTCCATGATTGTTAAGAATGAATGATAGACTTCAAGGAATCTTATAGCTATCAGAAATAACCTCTGAATAATGGTAATTTGCAGCCAACATGGAGTGACGAGGACCTCCGGTCAAAGCGCGTTGACCGTTGGTCCATGGAGACTGTGCATGGTGCAAAAATGACAGTTGGGAAGCTCATACCCAGAAACGGAGGTTGTTTCTGATACACGATTAGCATAAATTGCTTTCTCTGGGAAAAACCTTATGCTTTCTCTGGGAAAAACCCCTCGAGAAGGAAAAGCCCTAAGTGCTTGGTCACAAGGGAAACTAGAAAACCATGGGAAAGCGCTAAAATCGATAGGCGGGTCCCACGCTCAAAACCGACATAATATCGGAGGCATTTTAGGCGGTAAGTGGGTTTGGCCGAAGACCCAGCGATTCCATACACCGAGTGACGCGTGTCCGGCGGGGAGAGAGAAAAACCGCTTACATTGCAGGCTAACAGTCAAGTAACTCAACCGCGCGATATAAGCGAAGACCGTAGGATCTGGGGGCTCCAGATCAAACGGTGGAGGTTCAACTCGATGGATGACCGGACCCGAGGGAGAAATAAGCTACGACACATAAAGATTTGAAGTCCGATTTTACCAGTGAGTTGACAGAAGGATCTGTTTCGCAGGCATTTGGGAAATAACGAAAAATGACTGTTCAGGAAGAACTAACACTCAATTCACAAGAAGACAGGTGGCCACCTCTCTGCAAAGCATTACACAACAACAGTGATGCACGGTAGAGGAGTCCCAGTGTACAGAGGCAAGCGACTCAGAGAGCCGGGAAGACGAAGCGAAGAGTTGAAGAAACGAACTGGCTTTAAAGCCACGAGCTGATAGAGACAAGACAGAGAGAGAGACAGTGAGGCAGAGAAGCAGTGAAGAAGCTGAAGGCCGAGAGACACAGAAAGAAAGGAAAAATTGTAGAGAACAGAGAAGTCGAGCTGACCATCAGAGTAAGGGCAACATCGAGCAGATAGAGACCAATTGAGGTCGAAATTCAGTAAGGGGAGTCTGTGAACTCTAAAGACTTGGGAATTCCAAGTGCCATCCCACTGATCATCCTCTGTCAAGTGAGACTCAGATTGAGCTCCTTATTGTAAGACTTTACTTTAAAAACATAATAAAAAGGCCACCATTGAAACCTGGACTAGGAGACGTAGCCTAGGAGGATTGGGTGAACTCCTTATTGAATTTTTGTTGTGTTTCTGTTTTGCTTATTATGATCTCTTACTGTTTCAAGTGTCTGTTTATTTTGCAATCTTATCGATTCGTTTCCTAAGATAACATAGACACACACAACAACACATGAGTCTGTAATACCTTCATTAATTTCCTGAGGTCACCTAGGGGTGATTTTAGATCAACATGGTATTGGAGCAAGAATCACAATAGAAGAGAAGATAATTCAAAGTTTTTTCTGGAGGTTCGAATTACAAGATCAATGTTGCAGGTTTTCTTTAGTATGCTCTAGAAGGAACCACAAATTTTGTGGCATGGAAGATTCGTATGGAGGCAATATTAGATGATAATGAACTACTATATTACATCAAGAAAAATGTAGTTAAACCCCCAACAACTGATGCCTAGGAACTCACTTAATGGAAGAAGGATGTGGCTAAAGTGAGGAGGATCATATTGGAGGGAGTTCGGGATCATAGTGTCTCGAATCTCCATGGGAAAGAAAATCCATTCGCGATGTGGAAAACAACAACCAATTTTTTTGAGAACAACAATGACCACAAGAAGCTGACACTGAAGGACAAACTTTGTAGCATCAAGATGCAAAAGAATGACACAATTCCGCAGTATCTGAGAAGGTTTACACAGTGTCATGTTGAAATTGGCGGCATTAGTGTGACTGTCCCTAAAGAAGATTTGGTAGCTTTAGCTCGTTGGGTCTTCCCAAGAGATGGCACAGTTATTAGGATTTCGTGAAGGGAAGAGACAAACTACCAAGTTAGGAGCAGTTATGTGTCGATTTAGTGTAGGAAGAAATAAGGTGGGAAAACCGAGATGGGACATCATCCAAAGAAGAGGAAGAGGACCTTGAATGAGTCATAAAAGGAAAGAAATCCAAGGGAAATAAGTCCCAAGGAGAGGAGGGCAAGAAGAAATACTTCTCCAACATGAAGTGCTTTCATTGCCATGAATTCAGGCACTATGCCACGAAATGTCCACAGAAGAAGGAAAGCAAGAAGGATCCTGCAGTAGCAGTAGAAGGTGAAGCTCTAGATTGATAATTCGAGCTTGATTTTACTCATTACATGCATGGAAAGCGTAATAATGTGAAGCATGTGGTATCTTGATAGTGGTGCCTCATTCCATATGATGGGGAATAGAGATCTCTTAAGTGACTTTGAGGACAAAGACCTGAAGTAGGACATTGAGTTTGGAGATTACGGGAGGTATAGCGTGATCCGTATCAGTACAATTACTTTTCATAGTGAGTATGGCGCCCCTCTCAGACTTAGAGATCTGATGTTTTTTCCAACTCTAAAGAAGAATCTTGTTTCCGTCGTGGTATTGGAAGAATGTGGCTACACTGTGATATTTTGAATAGGATAGGTTTTCCTTAGACACATCACCATGGGACAGGTGAAGCAGATTGGTGTGCGAGTCAAGAACCTGTATGCACTTGAGGTAGAAGATGCATTCAAAACCTTAAGGAGCAAGAAAAATGTTAGAGACTTGGTGGTTGATAGGGAGCATAATTTACCTCTCAAAATGGAGCCTTAGAAGCAGCCTCAACAAGTTGTGGAGCAACCACAATTGGAGAAGTAGAGAGGAAACATAGTGGAAACATCCACTCAAGTAGAGACCTCTAGTAGGGTGAAATTTCGAGCTATGTGGGAAAATGGAACACATGCAACCATACCTCTAGGTGCGAGGTGGGGTGATGTGAAGCAATAGTCCCAAGAGTTGTAGAAATTTGGGCAAGGTCCATTGAGGTGTTTTTGTCTCATGGATCATTACATTGCTATGGGGTCCCACAATATTCAGTTGCAGGAGGATAAATGTCATTAAGATACTAAGGATTGTAGAAAAGTATTGACAATAGAGCATGAGGGTTAGTATCAGAGTTAACGACAACACAATTTTTACACTCTCTCTTCTCAAAAGACAAATCTCATTGCCTTGATGATGGACTCACTAAGTTTGTCCAAAACGTTGGTTTCATAAACTGTTCACAGGTTTTTTCCACAAATTGATAATAATTTTCCCTGTAGACAGTTGCAGATTGATTTAGTGATTTTTTTGGTTTTGTTTTTTTATGCTCTTCAATTGCAAATGTTGCAATAGCAACAACAAAAATGAGAAGCGTTACATGGAATACATTCCAAAGGTGTTGGATTGGCGTAGATGTGATTCCCTGGAGTGTTGAAAATGGCAACAATAAAATCATGATTTAATTTTCCATTGAATTAAATTAGGAGAAAATTGTAATTCCACATCACAAGACAACTTGTACAAGTTAACTAAGTTAATTTCACTTAGTTGGCTCAGTTAATTCGAGTTGAGGGCCTAACTTGAGTCATGTAGAGTGGTTCTTAATTTTAGGAGACTGATCCAGATTTAAACAGGAATGCAACAAATTACAGATATAACCATACATATAGAGATGCAAGAGAAATAATACTTCATTTTATTACTGTAAAATACTGAAATATGCTTACAAACAGAAATGGAAATAAATTAGCTAGGGTGATGGTAGCTTATCTCTGAGAAGAGATGTGGTGGCTACATGCCTCTGAACTGTGTTACAATGAGGCTCAAAGGCCTATTTATTATTGAGAAACAATGGAAAACCTTAAACATCCAAAAACCTAACCCTAGAAGATGAAATGCCAAACTGTGGGCCCCGTTTGGGTAAATTGGTACATCAACTTCCCAAGGTTGTAACTTTGGCATACAATCTTCTTTTGACGAGCATAATATCTCGTTAGAAAGATCTATCTGAGAACTACAACTTTGGGAAGAGCAACATGGGTTAAGAGCAATATCGGTCCATAGACCGATGTTGCTCTTAGTTTTCCTAAAAAACATCGTTTAGGGCCTCAAAACGACTTTGGAAGTTCAGGACCCAAAAAACTACTAAAAATAGTAAACTGTGCTACAATTAAGGAAACTAAAAAGATGAAAGAAGCAATGGTGGGGGTCCAAGCGGACTTAGTGGGTGCCACCAATATCCACCTAGATCATTCCTCCCCTCTTAGGAAGTAATGGTCCCCATTGCGTTGAGTTCCTCCATGAGATGAGGAAACTTTTACTGAACTTGGTCCCTGGTGAGCAACTTGCCCTGGTAAAGGAGTTGGCCTGCTTTGATAACTCGATACAGTTGGATATTCTGCTGGCGAGTGTGCTTGATATATGTGTCCATGATCCGATCAGTTGCAGCTTGTTCCATGCAATCTGGATTTAACTCTGTGGGTGTGAGTTGTTTTGTAATGTCAGATGTGTCTAGTAATGGTGGAAAGTATGGCCGAAGGCGGTCCACATTGAACACTAGGTGCAGGCCAAGGAATGGGGGAATGTTGAGCTCAAATTCATTATCTCCCATAGCATTGGTAATGGTGTAAGGACCATATCAGAGTGGTTTGAGTTTCTGATAGGCTCCGGTAAGGCGTTCCTTTTGCAAATGCAACCAAACTTTGTCACCCACCTAAAACTTGTGTGGCACTCGATGTTGATCATGTCGCTACTTATACTTGGCATTTGATTTCTCCAAAATGTCGTGGACCTGCTAGCGAATATGTTGGATGTGCTCAATGAACCTGTTTGTCTTATCTATTTCGGACTGAACATGGGCCGAATCTACGTGAGTAGTTGCAAATGGCATGGCCACATCAATGTGACATAGTGGTTGGAATCGCAAGCCCACCTGAAAAGTGCTATGGCCAGTCGAGCTGTGGAGAGCCCATTTGTAGCTATGCTGAAAATAGGGTTGGCTCTCATCCCCTTTGCATGGATGCTTTGAGTTGTACATGCGCAGAATGTGTACGATCATCTTGTTGACAACCTCTGTTTGGCCATCAGTTTGAGGATGGAAGGTTGTGGACTTAGTGAGTTCGGTGTCCAGCATTGACCAGAGACTGGACCAAAATGTACTAAGGAACCTGTTGTCCCGATCTGAGATGATATACTGTGGGATCCTAAAGTGTACCCACACTCGTTCAAAGAAGAGTTTAGCGGTGGCTTCTACTGTGATATTCTTCTTGCAGGTCGCCATAATGGCCATCTTCGAGAACCTGTTGACGACCACAAAAACACAGTCGTTTCCATGCTTAGTAGAAGAAAGGCCCGACATGTAATCCATGGAGATGGATTCCCAAGGTTGACTAGGGGTAGGCAGCGGGGTATAGGGGCCTTGCTTCTTGATGGTCGGTTTGGCAATGGTACAGGCAGTGGATGATCTGATGTACTTCCCGACATCCTATCAAAGATTTGGCCAATAGAAATACTTCTGCAGTACTGCCGCTATTTTCTCAACCCTGAAATGCTCAGTAGCCCGATTATAGTGTGCTTCCCAAATCATCTTGGCACGATGGATTGAAGGAACACAAAGGTGACCCAGGTCACATAACAAGGCATCCTGGAGGTGAAAATCTGCAACATGCTGACCCTCCAAGAGTGTCTGGTATGTGTGGCCGAATTCTGGGTCACTTTTGTAGAGAAGTGGCTAATCAAAAGTCTCGTGCCCACAAGAGTTGAGCACGGTGGTTAATGCCATGATTGGTGGTTGACTGAGGCAATCTGCAACATTATTGGTGCTTCCCTTCTTATACTTGATATTCAAATGGAACTGTTACAGGTATGTGGACCACTTCTGATGGTGATAATTCTGCAATTTCCCTTGGGTCTGTATGAATTGCAGGGGTCGGTGGTCTGTGTGGATGATCGTTTCCTTCCCCAAAATGTAATGCTTCCATTGTCAGTAGGCTTGCACAATGGAATACATCTCTTTGTCATAAGTGGGATACTTCCGAACTGTGTCTGAAAGTGTCTCACTGTGATATGCCACTGGATACTCGTGTTGAGTAAGGACTGGCCCAATAGCATAGTTAGAGGCATCTGTCTCGACCTCAAATGGTTGTTGCAAGTCTGGTAATGTGAGCACTGGTGTTGAGTAGAGGCGATCTTTCAACTCTGTGAATGCCTTCTGTTGAGATTCAAACCAAAAGATTTTTTCTTTCGCTCCTCCCTTTGTGACTTGACTCAAGGGCCAAGTGATATGAGAATATCCCAACACGAACCTGTGGTAGAAGTTGGCAAGACCTAGAAAGCTATGGAGCTCTGTCAGAGTGGTTGGAGATGACCAATCCCGAATGACTTGGATGTTGGCTGGATCCACATGCACCCCCCGTTCATCAATAATGTATCCCAGATACTGAACCTGGGTCATGCCAAAAGTGCATTTCTCCAAATTGGCACATAACTTGTGTTTCCGCAATGTTTGGAGAACTTGTCAGATGTGGTGGAGGTGCTCTTCTAAACTCTGGCTGAAGATCAGGATGTCATCCAAGTATACCACTATAAATGAGTTATTGAATGGCCACAAGATGTCATCCATTAGCCTCATGAAGGTTGCAGGAGCATTCATCAATCCGAAAGGTATAACCAACCATTCGAAAATGCCCTCCTTGGCTTTGAAGGCAGTGTTCCACACATCAGAGGGTTCAATTGGTATCTGGTGATATCCTGACTTCAAATCGATCTTGTTGAAATATTTCCCCCCTTCAGTTGGTCCAGGAGGTCATCAATCCATGGGATTGGGTACCTATTATGGATAGTGATCTTGTTTAGCGCTCGATAGTCAATACAGAGTCTCCAAGTCCCATCCTTCTTCTGTACCAACGCGATCGGGCTCCCATAGGGTGATGAACTCAGACGGATGTGACCTTTCTACAATAGCTCCTGAATCTGCCTCTTGATTTCATCGTTCTCCAGAACGGAGCGCCGATAGATTGGTCCATTGGGCAATGACACACCTGGGGTCAGATCGATGGAGTGGTTGACTTGACAGTGCCGAGGAGCCCCTACGGGGGAGGTGAAGATGCCCTCGTACTCCTCCATGACCTTGTCCATCTATAGTTGTCGTGCGGAGGGGCCCTATCTGGAGGTCGTGGCCACCGTCTTCCTCTTTCCTTGAGGGCGTATCATTAGGAAAACAAATTTCCCAATTTTGGAAATGAGCTTACTGCATTGTTTTACAGTAACCAAAGAGATGGCGGTTGACGGTGCTACCTCCAGTATCCTGTATAACTTATTTCCCAAAGTAACAATAATAGCATGGGGCCTTGATTCATACACAACATGTCGCTTCCACAAGTATGGTTGTTCTAATAATACATTACAAACATCAAGGGGAGCAACGTCACATAATACCTCATCCGTGAAGGGCTTGATGTTGTATAGAAGGCGAAATTGTTGGCTCACGCGAAGATCCCGTCCTTGATGAAGCTACACAATGGTGTACGGCTATGGATGTGCTGTGGTCGGTAAGCCCAACCGCTTCACGACCTCTGCCGAAATGAGGTTCTTTGGGTTCCCGCTATCGACAATGAACTATAGCGGGTAACCCTTTACCCACATCTGGGAGTGGAAGAGACGCTCCTCCTCCTCTAGATCTTCGGGTTCCTCCTTCTGGATCTTTGTGGTGGCAACGATGGCGTTGGGCTCCGCATCGATAATCTGCTTCCCTTTGTCATTTCCATTATCGGATTCTGACTCAGATTCGAAACATGCATCTGATTCTGAAACCTTTAGCTTGGCCACTAGTGACTGTTTGGCTCGACACTTACTTGTGTTGTGAGTGGAGCTCTTATGGCACTCACACCACTTTCCCGTGTCCTTTTTCAGCTTCACGACGCTGTTCTTTGCTTGCAGCTTGGGTAGGTTGTCTTGGGCCGCCCCGCCTTGGATTTCTCCTTTATTCTGCGATTTGGGGGCACCTTTATCTTGCTTCAAATTCGTAGATCCAAAGTGTCGCTTCTTCTATTTAAACTTTTGCTCGATCTTGACGGCATATCGGTATGCCGTGCCGAGCGAGGAGATGTTCAGGAATTCTATTTCTTCCTAGATATACCTATGCAGGCAGCCACAATATTTGAGTACCAAATGCTGCTCCGAATCCTTAATACCCAACTTTGTGCGAAGGGTATGGAAAATATTGGTAAACTCCAGCACGTCTTGGTCCCTTCCCTGCCGCAGCGTGGTCTACTTTATGTATTGATCCTCATAGCTTCCGACAGGGTAGTACTGCTCCTTGATGGTAGTCCAGAATGAATTCCAAGTGGGTGCGGCTGAAAACAGTGAGGCTGTACTTTCATGCTTTTGCTCGCAATAGGTTTCCCATTAGTCCTTGACATGGGGGGCAACTTTGAGAAGAGCAAAAGTAATCTTTTTCCGGCCGGAAAAATCATGAACAAAAAATTACCCTTCTAGAAGATTTAACCATTTATCTACAGTGTCTGCATCTATCTGACCCTCAAATATGAGAATTTCAAAGTTAACTTGTACCTTAAAGGGTGTGGCACTTCCATAGTAGCTGTTGGAAGAGGATGTGTCGCCCCTGGGTAGCTGTTGAATGATCTGGGCAAAGTTGTCCATCATCGCATTCCTTTGTTGCTCGAGGGTCTCTTCGAGCAAGATTTTGATAGGATCTCCTGTCCCTCATCTTTCTTTTCATCCGCCATGGGAGGCCGTTGGGATTTGCGAGGCTGGTCTTGCAAAGGTTCAACCAGTTCAAGCCCTAACTCCTTATATCCCGACCTCGTTGGGGACATGCAAAGAAAGACAGAGAAAGAGCAGACCGCTCTGATACCACTGATCCAGATTTAAATAGGAACACAAAAAATTACAGATATAATCATACATAGAGAGATGCAACAGAAATAATACTTCATTTCATTACTGTAAAATATTGAAATATGCTTACAAACAAAAATGGAAATAAACTAGCTAGAGCGATGGTAGCTTATCTCTAAGAAGAGATGTGGTGGCTAAATGCCTCTGAACTATGTTACAATGAGGCTCAAAGACCTATTTATAGTTGAGAAACAATGGAAAACCCTAAACATCCAAAAACCTAACCTTAGAAGATGAAACACCAAATTGTGGGCCCCGTTTGGGTAAATTGGTACATCAACTTCCCGAGGTCGTAAATTTGGCATACAATCTTCGTTTGACGCACACAATATCTCGTTACAAAGATCTATCTGAGAACTATAACTTTGAGAAGAGAAACATCGGTCCATGGACCCATGTTGCTCCCAATTTTCCCAAAAAACGTCGTTTAGGGCCTCAAAACGGCTCCAAAAGTTTAGAACCTGAGAAATTGCTAAAAATAGTAAACTGTGCTACAATTAAGGAAGCTGAAAAGCTGAAAGAAACAATGGTGGGGGTGTAAGTGGTAGGTGATTTTAGGTCTTAACTTGAGTCATGTAGAGTGGTTCCTAAATTTTAGGAGCCTAGGTTGAGTTTAATTTGAGTTGTAATAGTTTAGTTCAGTTAAACTGAGTTAAAGTTAGTTAAACTAGTTCCAACTGTTGGAGGATGTAGTAGGAGGCCTATTAGTGGGGTGTAACTTCAATGTTCAACCAATTAACTGATAAATTAGCCATAATTAACTCATCCATGCATGAAATTCGAGTTACCTAGTTGATATTGGAGTTCAAGGGCAGTGTACTATCAATTGTATAATTTTCCGAGTTTTATAGGTGGTGCATGCAGTCAGAGAAGGGCCTACAGGGATTGTGCAATTCAGGATGGGGATTTCCCTAATTAATAGGGGGCTAATTCCCAAGGAAATAGGAGCTTGGAAGGCGTCAGAATTGGATAAGAATTGGCCAAAGTCAGCTTGTGATGTAGTAAGATAGATTATACTTGTACATAGATTATTTAGGCTTGAACAAGCATTGTATTTATTCTCTATTTTCTGACTAATGAAATACATATAGGAAGTGGTTTTGAGCAGTTTCTTTCCCCTCAAATAAATATTTGAGCATATGTGATTGAATCTTGTCTCATGTTTATGTTGTGATTTTTCGACCGATTAATTGTTTCTTCTGATGAGTAGAGTAGATTCGAGTATTTTTTTTAGCAAATTACATAAGTAATTTGAATCTACAAGGAATTTCTACAATTCCTACTCATGGCCATGGAGGTGAGCAATAAATTGATTAAGAAAATAAATAAAAATAAAAAGAGAAATGAGATTCATAGGAAGAAGATGTTGATGGAGAGGTGGATAAGAATTTATCAATGCATTTGATGAAATAGATAGACTCAAAAGAAAGAGTAAAAGGCATAAGTTACTATTATAGAAATTTGAAAAGAAGGATCATGAGACACAACTATAATGAGGCAAAAGAGAATAGAGGAAATTCTTATAAGTCAACTGAAAAGGAGGGAAAGAAAGTATGAGAAACTAAAAGCAGAGCTTGTTTCCTTGAGAAAGAAACTACATAAAGAAAACTCTCTATTAATTCTGAGTTTACAGTTTCTAAAGTGGTCTGAAACATTAGATAACATTCTAAACTACTAGATGTCTCTTATACCTGAACGGGTCTTTGCTATAAATAAAATCATGAGACCTTAAAAGGAGAATCAAGCAGAAAAACATCATAAAAATGAAGAACCTAAAATATATGCTAATTTGTTGAAAGTAGTTGCCACCAATGAAATCATAGTCATAAATAAAGTTAAGGATTAACAAAGACATGACCCTATCAACAATACTAACATCATCAGAAAAAGAGTAAAGAATCATCAAAGATATGAGTTCTTTCATAAAGAAAGTCAAAATGGGTCCAAAAGAACTATTCCTTCAAGAAGGCCCTCCACACCGGGGTATCAAAATCTCTTCTATGGCTATTGCTTTGCTTGTAATAATTTTTTTCATAAGGCAACAAATTTTAGAAGAAATGAATATCTTAGAAATAGAAGTAAATGATCTTATGAGATCTCTGTGAATGGCTATGTAAGCAACAAATCTAGAAGTCCTTATGAAGGTGGTGTTAGAAGATACAACTCATTTTCTCCCTATTGGATCATACTGAATGTTCCAAATGCAATGACTATGGGTGAAAATCATGTTATTGTAGAAGCAACTCAATAAGGCCTTCCAAGCAAAACAAGCAAGAAGAATACACAAATATTTGGAAAAATAAGCAATAAAAGTAGAAGAATGTGTATTTGATCTATATGCTCAAAACCAAGGAAGTCAATGGTATATTTATAGTGGGTGTTCAAATCGCATGACAAGAGATAAGACAAATTTCTATCTCTAAAGGAAGACAAAGGAGGAAGTGTAACACCCTCCTCCCACATTTACCCAAGCTAACCGGTCCACCGGGGTAAACATGTGATGAAGAGTTACTATGATGCGATTCAACTCCCCATGTAAAGTTAAGGAAGAGGAACTGACAAAACAAAACCAATCTGACCTTTCTTAGGAGCTACAGAACCTTCAGGAGACAACCAACCCTTCCAGGTGCCCAACCCATGAGACAACTTGCCATTTTGGTGAGCTAGACCCCCAGTCGCTCCCATGACAAGCCATGCATGCGACTGAGACCCTCCAGTCGCTCCCATAGCAAGGCATGCATGTGACTGTGGCATTTTTGAGGCAGTTTTGAGCTAGCGACCCTAGATTCTGTGCCACTTTTTTAGAGCTAGGTCTCGGGTCTCTGCCTAGAATTTCTTGGAACTTCCAAAACTGATAAATAACAATTAATTAAAGATACTTATGCAAACATTGGTACAAGGACTTGACCTAACCCCTATTATCCATGACAAACATTTTGTCAAACATATCACAAACATGTAATCTACAGGTCATAACCACAAATATGAGCATAGGGGTCTCATACTTATCTGAGAATCATCAAGAAGAATTGATGCCTTATCACAATAGCTACATTATAATCTATTAGGTCATATATTCATTCACATTTCTTGTACTTATCAAATCACGATGAGAGGCGCCATAAGGAAAGTTTGTCATGAACCATGCTTATAACCAACATATAACCAACAAAATAACAAGAGTAGAACAAGCATAAAAACCACATATTAACAAGTACATTTACACATGAAATACTAAAGGAAAAGGAGTTGTTATTACTATATGCATAAGCCAACCAAGTTAGGGACTTCCAAAAACCACTCGATCATAGATTAGGTTAAACCAAATCTTTCTTTCAACCAAGCACCCCCATGCCATATTCCAAGCACGAATGTGGGACTCACAACAAAACCAATCAAGGCTTCCTCGAGCTTTACCATATATCCACCAAGGGATTCCTAGGCCCGAAACCCTCATCAATACAACCAGGCTTTACTACAATCCCACCAGATCACTAGGCCCTAAACAAGCATGGATGCCTCCATATATCTCCACCTAAACTGTGAGGAATTTGTCCTTCTCCACCTCTAGGCTTTACCGTATATTCGGTCATTCACCGGTTGAGGATTCCTAGGCCCAATGAGGCTCCACCCTCTAGGCTTTACCGTATATCATGCCATTCACCGGTCGAGGATTCCTAAGCCTAACAAGGGCATACACAACCAAGATTTACCACACTCCCACCTTCACCAGTCCAAGTATTCCTAAGCCTTGTGTTTCTCCCCTGAGACCACCCCACTTAGTTTCGAAACCATCCGACAATCCATCTCAACCAAAACAAGAGAACCTCATCACACCATGACTATCCAGAAATGTCAAGGTAATTCTAAATACCACTATCATACCTAGAAAAACCCATGCCAAAGACAACAAGGGAACCAAAAACACACATGCATGTACCATGCATGCCAAAAATAGCAAGTAAATCATAGATGCAACTCGATACCTGCAAGTAATCTCGCTGTAGGTGCTTGAATCCCACTCTTCCTTGCTTGATTTTTGCTTCCTCTTGATTTCTTGTCCTTCCTTTGCTTTCTTTCCTCCAATTCTAGAGTACTCCAAGAATACTCTAAGTGTCCAAGAGTATGAGTATTCATTGCTTCCTCTTCCTTGCTTGATACTTGTGAACTAATCCTTAGAAGCATCTTTATTAATGAGGCCTCTATTTTCTTCAGTTCAATTATTTTCCTTCATTTTCCTCCTCACATGTAACCTGTCACCATTCACCTTTATTTTCTCATAATTTCCATTATTTTCATAAATAAAATGCTAATTAATGCCACTTTGCCTTTCCAAAGCCTTTGTCATTGCTTTTGCCAATTTCCTGAGCCATATTAAACTAAATGAACACCCAGACTAGGATGTTTTACCCAACATTAAGCTTGGAATACATGTCCCATGACCTTGGTTATTATTTTTCCTTTATTGACTTTATTACATGGAATTTTGACTAGGGCTATTACATGAAGTGTCACTTTTGGAAATAATGCACTAACCAAAATAATGGGTAAATGGATAGTTAACCTTCAAAATAGAAAAACTAAAGCTCAAAATGTTATGTATGTTGATGGTCTAAAACATAATCTCTTGAATGTTACTCAAATATGTGATCACGGATGATATGATACCACATTTCATTCTAAAGGATGTCAAATAAGGAAAACATGATCTGAAATAGTGGTGGCAAAAGCAACTAAGACCTTGAGCAATATATATATCCTAGATGGAGTCAAAGAAAAATTTTGAATGGGGAAATTGGATGAAAGTTCATTATGACATAGAAGAATGGGTTATATTTGTTTTTACAACTTAGTTGAAGTCTGCAAAACATAAGTAGTAAGAGACATACCAAATATTTTAAATCCAAGTTATTATATTTGCAAGTCGCGTTAGCATGGGAGGCAAACTAGGGTTAGCTTCAAGACAAAAGAGTACACATCAACAAGGCCATTGGAGCTTGTTTATGCAGATGTCTGCAAGCCCACACTAATACAAACATTAAGGGGTGAGGGATACTTTACGCTTTTAATTGATGGTTATACAAGAGTGACATAAATTACTTTGGCTTAAAGAGAAATTTGAAGCATTTGACAAGTTCAAAATCTTTAATGTTCAAGTTGAGAATGAAGCAGATCCAAAGCTCAAGTGCTTGAGATATGACAAAGAAGGAGAGTTTACTTATGATGAATTCAATGAATTTTGTAAAAAACATGAGATTAGAGGACAATTATCAATGGTAAGGACTCCTTAACATAATGGTGTTATTGAAAGAAAGAACATAATTATGCAGGAAATGGAAAACACAATGCTTAATGAAGTGGAGAGTCTAGACACCTTTTGGGGGGGATGAGTTAATAGAACAATTTACATCATGAATAGATCTCAAGTTAGAGTGAAAATTAATAAGACTCCTTGTGAATTATGGAAAGACAAACCCTCTTTAATAAAACATTTCAAAGTATTTGGAATCAAGTGCTACATCAAGATAAATGAAGAAAATTTAGGGAAGCTTGATCCTAGAGCAAATGACAAAATATTTAGGCATAATCTTTTCTGGATAAATCACATTATAGTTATGACCCGGATTATCCACATTACTTTGTTCATTAGATAGACACATTATAGTTTTAAGGTTGACACGTTTCGAACCACTTATTGTAGTTCATCATCAAGATAAAGATACAACGCTACACGATTAATAATTAAAAAAATAAATAACGCAATAATAAAATAAAACGTTGCAAGAAACTTAAAAAAATTATTAAAATAAATTTTGTAACTTAAACAAATATTAGAATAAATAAGAAAAATATAGAACATTAAAAAGAAATTTTTAAAAATAGCTAAAAAAATTAAAATATATATATTTTTTGTAGAAAAAATAAATTAGAAACTGAAGAAAATAATAATAAAAAAATAACAACAAAAATAACATTGAAGAGGATTTAAAAAAATAATAATATATATATCTTCATATGTAAAAGTTTTCTTATAAATATTACTTTACTATAATATTACAAATATTTTTGTTTTAATTAGGTCGATAGGCCTTTCTATGCATCAACAATCGTCAACACTTTTACCCTGCTCCGTTGGATCAGGGGAGACACTTTCAACCGTCGATTTGAAGTGTGACTGCTTTTTCTAAATATCGGTTGAGTTGCCTTACTGCTTTTTTCCATTCTTTTATGTCACTCTTGAAGATATTTTTACTGCTTTTTCCTTGCTAGTTGTTGTTGCTGTTCTTCTTCCTTGGCTTTTGGCAAGCACTGATTAGTATCAAGCATCTCACAGAGTGCGTTCTCACTTTCATCTCATCATTTTCTTCAATACTTTGCATTGCATTGGCTTGCCTTGTTTCTAGTTCAAGTTTATTTTCTTTGTTACATGGCCATGCATTTTGGATTTTACAGTGTTTTATTTGCGTTGTGTTTTTCTCTGTTTTGAATTTAATTTATGGTTTTTTTTTTAAAGAATGTTTGCATGGTTTATCCTGGCGATTCTATTTTGTTGCTGTTATGTTGAGCAGAAGGATCGATAGTGATGAAATTCTTGATCCATTAGAATGAAATCCTTGAAATTTTTTTATGGATAGAAACAGGTATGCTTTTGGTTTTCAATATCTATGGGTTTAGCAAACCGTCAGTGCATCGCTGCGTTTGGTTCAAGTCATGCTCTGGCCTCTCTGATCAATTCTTATTGTTGTGAAGAGAACGAGAATGAAAATTTCGGGGCTTGTGAAGAAGCATTGGGTATATTGCATCTGATTCCTATAACCCATGAAACTGCAAAATCACTGACAAAGACAACGTTCATTAGGTCAATGGCCTTGATCTTGCAGAAGGGAACCACTGAAGCTCGTCTTCATGCGGTAGTTTTAATGCAGAAGGTTTCTGTTTGGATATCTGATTGGGAATTTGTTTCCAGGGAAAGGATTGATATTTTCCAAGGGCTCTTAGAACTCATAACGGGTGAAGTTTTCCATTAGTCCACCATTGCTACCTTGGTTGTCCTCATAGCAATATGTAAGAAATCCCGAGAGAACATATTGCTGGCAATCGAGGCAGGCGCTGTATTTTCTCTGATCGAATTACTTCCAGATGCTGAGAAGCCCAAGTGTGAAAGGATTTTAGATCTGTTGGACATGCTAGTGGACTACGCAGAAGGAAGGGCTGCCATGGCTGATCATGCTATGCGTATTGCTGTAGTCTCGAAGAAGATTATTAGGGTTTCAGAAACTGCCACTAAGAAAGTAGTGCGAATCCTTTGGTCACTTTACACATATTCTTCAAATGCGTTCATTCTTCGGGAGATGCTTCAGTGTGGGGCTCTATCTAAACTGTGTAGGCTTCAACAACTCGATTGCACAATCAAAACAAAGTAGAAAGCGAAGGAGGTATTGAAATTGTATGCAAATACTTATAGAGCCTCAGCTTGTCTCCCCCACTTGATGAGAAGTGATTATCCAGATTATATCTAAAATTATACATAGAGAAAACTTGAAAAATTATCATATTTTCTTTTCTTTTAGTGAGAATGGAAGAATTGTATAAATGCTTAGTAGATTCAGACATATTTGAGATATATTTTTATCTTTATTGTGCTGATCGTAATTTTCACTAAATATTCTAGCAGTTTGTCTTAGCATTTGCATAACATATATGATGAAAAAAGTTAAGATGTCCAAGTTTCGTTTTCGGTGCATTATCGCATTTACAAGTCTCACTGTTTCTCCAATAAATCTTACGCACAAATCTCCAATCCTTTCTAATCCGAAACCAATTTACTTTATGTTCTGTCATAACAATCGCTGCATTTGTATAGTGTCAATTTCCTGCAGGCTGTAGTTTTGAGTAGATTTCATGAGATTTTTCCAAATTATTTCATTTTGCACAGAATGGACTATCTGTGCACATGCACAGAGATCCCCTTTGTTGATCAAATATCATAAACCTGAGGAAAAACCTATATGTAGAGTCTTAATTATTTGAGTTAAAAAACTAGGAAACTAGAATACATTAAGTTGCCATTGGGAAAAAGCATGACCCTTTGCACATGCAACAACTATCCATTGTTGATGTTCTTTCGCTTGAAGACTTTGGAAAAGCAAAGGCAAGGGACCAATTAGAAGTAATACGATTCGTTTCAAAATAAAACATCGGTCGAAATCTTCTCAGCTGTTTCAAGGGGTTTAGATTCTAAAAATAACCCATAACAATTTTTTTGGGATGCGTATTATAAAATGTTAAAAGAAAGGTTAGATTTTTCATAACTATTAATGTTCTTACTTACTTCGATGTTTGAATGTTTAGTTTCTTGATTAATTATTTATCACATAATTGTTTCTCTTAGTATCCAGTTAAAATCATTTTTATTTCATTTTGGTTTTATTTATTCCATGATAAAATAGGGTGTAACTTTCTAGAATAGAAAAATCATCACCTATCTCATACATATATAAGTATCCTAATACTAGAATAGAAAAATCATCACCTAGCTCATACATATATAAATATCCTATTATTCGAATAGAAAAATCATCACCCAGCTCATACATATTACTAATTACTTATATAGACGATTTTTCTTGTCACTTAATGAAAGCTTTTCAAAGGAAATTTGACACATTATCTTTCTGAATCCCAAACTGGAATTTGTGTTATGAATATTGTTCAAGTTTAGACATATTATTTCTATGAATGCCCACTTGAATTCATTCATGTGTTATGAACATTGTTGATTCTCGTTAGTTTAAGAAAGGGCATTGCATTTAGTTTAAATAACGTTTTTGAATCCTACCATCACCATAATGCATTTTGGTTTGCCTCCACTCTTAAGCTCCTTTATAGATGAAAAATATTATTTATATTTTCTATTTATATATGTAAATTGCAATAACATTGGGAATTTATTAGTAAGATTAATCACAATTTAATTGTTCAATGTTAATGTCAATTGGAAAAGAATATACTAAATATTTAATGAACCTAAGGTAATCAAGTCATCTAAGAATCACATATTCCACCATTCTCACAGTAGTGCTAGCATATTCACTCAAAAAACATTATTGAGTTCATATTGCTATATGTTTTTCTTGTTAAAATTCATAAAATGGTTACTTCTTTTGTAACTAATATCATTATTGTTCCATCCTCCTTTTAATATGCAAATCATTGCACTCCTGATTTTCTTTAGTCTTACCTCGCACTCCTGAGAAGACTAATGCATTAATGGGTCACGGGACGCTCCTCATCTCCTTCGGAGACATGGAGGATCCGTAGACAGTGTTGTCCTTTCGTCTTACCTCTCTCTGAGTAGATAATGTATTAATGGGTCAGGGGGTTTTGTTTTTTGTGGTTCTGTTATGGCTCATAAATGGATGTGTTTATGGATTGAAATTTAAGGAAAATATGGGTTTATTGTAGCATATGAATGAGATGCATCCAAGCATTGAAATTTCAAAAGTTGGGTTTATTGTGCATATGAAATGGCATGTGTTCATGCTTTTGAAATTTTACTCAGAGAAAAGAAAAGATAGATTTGGTATTGCATATGAATGAGATGTATTCTTCGTATATGCTTGGCTATCTATAGAGGTTTTTTTATTTTGGGTAATTAACTTACTCTAAAATGAAATAAGACATTCAATGTGTTCTTTGTAATATAGATATAAACAAAACATCTAAAGAAAAGTTATTGCACAATGATCCAGTCCAAGAAAACAAGGTTTTCCACAAACCAATTAACTCTTCTAGAAAAATTCAACAATTCCA
>APFE030063036.1:178462-197092 GCA_000404065.3 Pinus taeda
CAATTTTTTTTAATGAAAACAAAAGAATAAAACAAGTAAAAATAAAACATAATTATTAAGAGATTAGACCATCAAATTAAAAAAAAAAAGGAAATGAAAAGGAGGGAATCAAAAGGAATACACTGGACTAAATATTAGTTAGTAAAAAAGGAAAGGAATCCAATGAAAGACACAGAAAGGACTAGAGAAAGGAAAAAACTTACGAGTGGGAAAACAAAAAAAAGAAAGAGGCCTTAATGTTTTTTAGAAGAATGGTTATAATAGATACCAAGGTACTAGTGCTTTTTTAAAAGCGAGCCAAGGTCTTAGGACTAAAAAAAGCGAGTTGAAGTGGCTTCTAGTGTTCATCTTCCCTTTATCCAAGGGACTACTGTGAAGATTGCTCAGATTCTTAGGAAGCACAAAGGTTCTTCTACCTTTAGATCTTTGAAAACCATTCATGGCTCTTTAAGATCCATTAAAGACCCTATGGAGCCTAAAACCATGAAGGGTGTTTATTTGATTTCATGTTCCTGTGGAACCCCCTACTTTGGAGAAATTGGTCATTCCATAAATCAAAGGACTCATGAGCATGCAACTGATCTAAGACATTGTAGGACTCGCTCCTCAACTTTAGTTGAACAAGCCAAGAAGACGAAACATCACATCTGTATAGAGGATAGCCAAGTCCTTGCTAGGATTGATCATTTTGATCACTGTAAATTGAGGAAGACCATCGAAATCGAAAAAAAGATCTAATATGAAAAGATCTAATATAATAAATAGGGATGACAAATAGAAGATCAACAGTTCTTGAATCCTATTGCTTTATTCCTAAACCTCTTCCTTTTTGTTTTTCTCTCTCTCATAAGTTTTTTCCCTTTCTCTTGTCCTTTTTATGATTTTAATTGGATTCCTTTACTTTTTTACTAATATTAATTCTTTTACCTTTCTTTTAATTCCTTTCTTTCACTTCATTATTTTTTGAAATTTGATATCAATTTATGTTTTATTCTTACTTCTCGTTTTATTCTTTTATTTTTTTTGAATTGATTTAATATTTATTAATATAGTTATCTTTATATATTTTCTATTTTGAACCCTTTTTTTTAACATCAATGATTAAATTATTTATAAATACTATTATTCTATTTATATTTTTTTTGGTTGTTTTTGCTTTACATATATATATATATATATATATATATATATATTATATTTATTTATTATTTGTAATTTATTTTATTATTTTTATAATTTCTATTCATCCTTTAAAATTTATTATGTATATAATAATATTTATTGAATTAAAAATATTTGTAATATTATTATATTTAATTTTTTTCTAAGTATTTTTAGCATTTTTTGATGATATAAATTTTCTTTTTTATATTTTTCTTCGTATTTTTTAGCGTTTTTTTTAAATGATATTTATTTTCTTTCCATATTTTTCTTCTTTATTTTAATAATTTTATAAGTTTGTTGTAACACACTATTTTATTATTGTATTATTTATTTTCCTAAGTGTTAGGAGTTTACCTTTGCATCTCTACTTTGAATATTCAGTCTCTGGACCACATTATCTATCTTTGTTGTCATGATGAACCACAATAAGTGGTTCAAAACACGTCGACCTTAAAACTATGATGTGATTTATTTGGAAAAGATTATGCACAAATCATCAATCAAAGAAGCCTCCATTCTGAGACATAATCTTTCTTGGATATTCATATAAAAACAAAGGCAACAAATGCTATAATAAAAGGATACACAAAATAGTAGAACACATTGATGTAAGAATAAATGAAGCATTATCCCAAAAAGAAAAGCAATAAGAAAATAAATATTCAAAGGATATGATCAGCAAAGAGCGTGAAAATGAAGAAGAAGATGGAGAAGACAAAGAATAGAAAGAATAAGAGGAGCAAGAGATAACAATTTGACATCCAAAGGCTCCATCTAGATATGTTCAAAAGTATATCTAGAAAATCAAATATTTGGTAATAAAGATTTAGGGGTTCAAACCAAAAGGGAATTAATAAGCACACCAAGGCATGCAAAATTTGCATTGTTATCCAAAATAGAATCCAAGAATTTTGCACAAGCTAGTGAAGATGAACATTGGATCAATGTTATGGAGGAAGATCTAAATTAGACTAAGAAAAATGATACATGTAACTTGTTCCTAGACCAAATATAGGAATATAATTAGCACTAAGTGGGTCTTCACGAATAAATCGAATGAGGATGGACATGTAGTAAGGAATAAGGCTAGATTGGTTTGCAAAGGGTATGCAAAGTAGAAGGTGTTAATTATAAATAGACATTTTCTAGTCACTATTCTTGAAGCAATCAAAATTTTCTTAGCATTGACATGTGGTAGAAAGCTCAAAGTCTATCAAATGGATGTCTATTCAGATTTCCTAAAGAATATTTAGAGGAAGAGGTATATGTTGAAGAACCAAAAGGATTTCAACTATTAGAAAATGAAGACTATGTATGCATATTAAATAAATCTCTTTATGGACTAAACCAAGCTCTTAGGGCTTGGTACTCAAGACTCAACAAATATTTACATCAACAACAATTCAAAAGAGGCACAACAAATAGTAATCTTTTTTTTTGCAACCCATAGGAATCGAAAACTAGGTGAGTCTCGTTCTCACGTGAGACGAGGTCAATTTTGCTTCCATATACCGAGTCACAACTAAGGGATTGAACCTTGGATCTCTTGGTTTGCACAACTTCACATCACTTCAATCACCAATTGAGTTGCCCCCTAGGACAACCAAAAGTAATCTTTACATATAAACTGATGATGAAAATTTGTTGATCATTGTTTTTAATGGGGATGATATCATTTTTGGAAGTGATGTTGACATAATGAGTAAAAGGTTTGCAACAAAAATGTAGAAAGAGTTTGAAATGTCCATGTTGGGAGAATTGTCATTCTTCCTAGGATTGTAGGTTGTTCAATCAAGTAAAGGTATATTCATATCTTAAACCAAATATGTTAAGGAAATGTTGAAGAAGTTTGGAATGAAAACTTGTATACTTGTTAGCACTCCCATGGTCATGGGATGCAAATTAAGCAAAGATTGTGAATCTCTAGATGTAAATCAAACCTTGTACATGTCAATGATTGGCAAGTTATTATATTTGACTGCATCAAGACTTGATATCAGGCAAGATATAGGTTTGATTGCAATATTTTAATCTACACCAAAGGAAACTCATGTGAAAGTAGCGAATATAATTTTCATGTATTTGAAGAGAACTATGGACATTGGATTATGATACTCATGAAGCAAAGATTTCACCTTAAAAACATATAAAGATACAAAATGGGGAAAAAGTGTTGATGAAAATAAAAGCATTAGTGGAGGAGTGTTCTTCTTGGGAAATTGTCTAGTATCATGGTCAAGTAAGAAACAAACATTAACCTCTGTGTCCATAGTTGAAGAAAAATATATTGCAACAACAACATGTTGTACTCAAGTCCTCTGATGAAGCAAAAATTGAAAGATATCGAGGTAGATTATGATAAACCCATATCAATTATTTGTGAAAATATAAGTGTAAATCATATCTCAAAGAAACCTATTATGCATTCAAAGACAAAACATATTCCTATAAAATATCATTTCTCATAAAACATGTTGCTGATCAAAATGTTAAGCTAGAACAAATTGCTGCTAAAGAGTAGATTGCATATATATTTATCAAATTCGTTCTAGGAGAGGCATTTGAATATCAAAGACAGAAGCTAGGAGTGATATCTCGTTCATCCCATTAGTAAAAGGAAAATACAAGGACAAGTGAGAAATTATAGCACTCCAGATCGCATCAAGAAGATAGAAGCTTTAGGGAGTCATATGCAAGAGAAGAATGATTGGAAACAATTGAAACTATTTGAATTTCACGAGAAACAAAACATAGACTTATTCAAATGCATCATCAAAATATATTTCTAGTAAATAGGAAAAAAAAGGAAGTGGATACACAAATTCATAAAGTATACACTTAGGGCGAGCAATTTCTAACTACTGATTTCTAAAGACCAAGGAGAATTATAGTTGAGGGGAAACATTACTTCAGGGGGAGAATCCCTTTGCCATCAATGTGAAAGGGGGAGTAATTATAGGCAAGGGGATATTTAATGAAGAAGTTGTAGATAGAAGGAGTTTATGGTCAAGAGGAGTTCTTTAGCACTTTGCTAAATTCATTTGAGGGTTACCATCAATGAAAAAGTGCGAGATTGTTGAATAATGCTGTCATTGATGTCAAATCTAGGGGGAGACCCAAAGATAGGAGCACCTAAGGCACAAAAAGTAGAAAGCGAGGGAAAATGTAAAAATTCCTCTGAGGCGGGAGCACAAGGAAGAAACCTCAAAATTCTTGGAAAAACCTCAAATTTTGATGAATTTTCATATAACACGAATGCCCCACAAAATCCAAAGTTTTGGACCTCTACCATTAGTTAACAAAATGGAAGTTTCGCCATCAATTGTTGGTTCGTCTATTGAATCCTCAGTATATCGAGCTTTTACAAGGATAGAGTTCTCTAGTTTTTTTGATATCTCAGTAGGGAGTAGACCATGGTCATAGCATTGGTCGCATGGCGCCAAGGTGTAGCGACTAAGGGATTAGAAACCTTGAAATATTTCCATATTAACAAGTTGGAAAAACACATAGATTCATGTCTTTTTTCTGATAAATAAAATCTATAGATATTGGTCATAGCCCTTGGTCATGCGATGCTAGGGTGTAGTTACTAAGGGCTTAAATCCCCTCAACATATCACAATATAATTGATTTTGTAAATGCTCATTTTCATGTTTTATCGATATGCCGAGACCCGGTAAGCGCTTGATCTTGAAACATGGTCATAAGGGTGTTTGGTTATATTAACAAAGGCTCAAAGCCCTCAACAAATTGTTATATCCATGACTTGTTACAATTAATAATTCTTGATTCACTAATATTCTGAGCCCTACTAAGCACTTATTCTTAGCGCCTACTAGTGTGTTACGTCATAGCACTTGGAGCTAAAGGCCAACGGAAAAGTAAGGTTTTATATGTTTTTCCAATGTTAAATGATTTCAATTTTATCCCAATTTCTTGATAATGGTGAAATTTTGAGTTTTGAGACCTCTAATGTCCCTTGTTACGATGTGACCTAAAGCGTGTGTCAATAAGGAAATTTGAGGTTCTACTCTCATTCAATTGGGAACATTTGTTTGCAGGGAAAGTTCCCTAAGGCAAGGGTTGAAAGCCTCAACAGAGTAGGGTAAGATAATCAACAAAGAACACTCAAACAAACATGCCAAACATATGAATTATCAAGTTTGGATTTGGAGACATACTTGTGGGTCCTACGTTTGAAGATGTTCCCGAAGGTTCCAAACCCTCTGCTTCCTCCAAGATGTGTAGACCTACAAAGAAATCACATAAGAATATACATAATAGATAATTCAATGTGCATACATAGTAATATGTTAGATCATCATATATAAACATATAAACTATCATTCATAAGATGACAACATATATCTGGAACAAGACATGAGATTCTTTATTGATTAACAATAATAAGTACAAGAAAGATACAACCTGATCCAAGCCAAAGGCACCAACGATGCCTTCCTTGGGATCCATCTAGCTTGAGCCATGAATAAAAATTCTCTAATAAGTGAAAGTAGATGCTAGATAAGGATGTTGAGCATCTATTCAAAGGAAACTAGGGTTTCTTAGAGATTGGGAGTGTGGGAGGCATGAGAAAATCAAACTTGATGTAGGAGAAATCAAGTATAATGTCGATATCCTTCTTCTTGTATCAATTAGGCCTACCCAAGGGGTGTATATATACTGCCTCAAATTGGTTATTTCAATTAGGCCATGGGCTCTTGTAGGTGGGCTCTCGGTAAAACCCGTAAACATTGCCCGAAAAATAGCATTTAATTTTATTTTTTCATATTTTAAAAGGTATACGTGAGTATAGTATTATGGGACCCACATATGTATGCGATTTAGTATGGGAAGAGTCACGTATGGATTTTGAGATATTGGTTTTTAGTATAAAGTCAAGTATGCATGGGAAAGGGACTGCCTAGGGCCATAAAAGAGCATCAGGTCTACAAGAGTGTTGAATGATTATATAACAAATGCTCCCTAATGTATGAGGTCAGAAGGGGAATATGATGGTCAAAAGATATTAAGTATAGAGAGAGGAGTCATCTGAAAACCCGGGAGGAGATCACTATATTCCAACCCATCAAATACCTATGGAAAGAGTCAGAAAGAAAACTCACATCTAAGGTGGGCATACCCATGCTCAGAAATAGTAAAGCATGTCCGTCAATCAAGTATAAAGTAGATCCAGAATGTATACATATTTGTACAGACGGAGCTGAAGAATACATAGCGGATCATCAGATCATAGCCACGAAGGAACACAACGGAGCTATGTCTCAATATCATATACATAAGAATATACAATCAATGATGCTAGAAGGTTATTTTATTAATGATGTTGCATAACTAATCCTCATAAAAGTACCAAGTCATATAGGTGGAATAGTGGTACTACATAAAGTCGGGTGCAAACATATAATATGCTACTGTGAAAGACTGCAACATATAAAGGTGAGAGGTGTCACTAGAAAAAAATTGAAGGAGTTTTCAAGTGAACCAAGATGCCGACACAACTTGAGGTCTTCACCAATTGCAAATGGTACATTTCTACACTATGGGAATAAATGAACTAAAGTCGACCATGTGAGAAATCATTTGATTATTGGTCATTGATGTATACCGTTAATAAACACAAGACAACTCACAAATAATGATAATGAGTATCAAGGTACCCCAATACAATCTAACAAGTGTGAATAGATGTATCAAAGTCGAACACTTGAAATAATCTATAAATCATGAGACATTGATGTATTATCACTGTCGACAACGAAGGAGCCTGCCGCTGATGACTGCAAACCCTAAAGTACTGAAAAAAGAACTGTAGACCTTATTCCCAAAGGAATGAGTTGGAGTCTATGGGAAAAGATCCATTGGAAGGAAGGCATTAAGGAATTCCACGTCAACTAGTGCTATGTAACCCGCATGCCCATAATTTGGAAGAACTTGGACGAAGATAGATGAAGTAACCACTCTGAAGTACATTTCCAATGTAAACATGATGTAGATAGCGCATGACAAAAATCCTCTAAACCAACCAATAATGAAAGCTGACACAAAGGTGAAGTATCCACCAATAGGGTCAAATGGAAACCAAGGTACTACACAAATCCCAATATGTGATAATGTAAGCTGATGCCCAACACACGGGAAACCACTCAGTCAAAGACCCATAATGCTGATTGATGTTCAACACAAGGCCACGTACCAATGATGTAAATGTAGGTTTTAACCCCGTACAGAAATTACCTGCATATGAATTCTAAGAAACAAAAAATAAACAATGGCGAGAGCATAAACATAAAACAAATATATATAGAGAATTTCCCTTGGATCCCAAAACCAGGACTGCGAGATTGATTTTTCATTATGTTCATTTCGATGTTACAATACATATATATACATGCCGAAGCATCCATAAACCCCAATCCATTAACCCTGGATTAGAACATAACCGTAGTTCCCTTGACCAGATCTATAAAATACCATGGACAAAAAACCATCATGCCCAAAACCATGTGCAAAATCCATGCACAATACTATAGGTAGGTCCACCCACCTAATATAGGGTCCAAAAAAAATTTCCCGGGGCGCTGCCCTGGACCTTGTGCAAGGGGGCTACCACCCCCTCCATGGGCCCCTTGTACGTGGGGTAATCGTGGAAAGAATATAACACACCCAATAGTAAATAGGGCCAAGTTGCAACTCTAGGTCTACTCTCAGACCAATTTGTCGAAGTCGATAACAGAAGACCTACTAGTAAGAAGTCAATGGGACCTTAACCAGCACGAGTAATGGACCATGTCACTGATGTGATGCTGAGAATAACTTGAAATATTTGGTATGGCCGATAAAAATGAGTCAAGAGATACCATAGAATGATTGGAAAACAGGTTTACTTCCCTTGAATAAAAGCATGACTTGATGTGACTTTATGGTAGCATAAAATAACTTTGTATAAATTTGCAATGCAGGAGGCATTAACAAACTCTCCATATGATTGGAAGAGATAATCAATTGATGGAGGACTGACTCAAGAACAAGGTTATGGCTTCCCTAAAGTCAAACTAAGCCCCATCCCAATGGAGGAAAGACTCATTTTAAGTGCTTTGTTTATGGGTGACATGCCTGAATCTTGATGTCATCAAATGATGAAGAAACTGTTGTGTTCCTGCTCTTTTTTGTTTGTTTGGAATATTTAAATTTTTTGTCTTTTTAATATTTAAATCTTGAAAAGGAATAAAAGAATGCCTATAGTATAGTGGAGAGAACAAGTGTAAATGGAAAGTGCACTAGTTCCTGGGACTGGAACATTCCTATGCTCAATACAAGGTGGAAAATGCTGGTCATTGACACTCAATAGATGTTCCCTCCATAGAAAAGGGTGTCAAGTCACAAGGGATAATGAATGCATGGTTTGAGTGTATAGAAAAGTCATGGTAAAAAGTGGCTTATAAACAAGTCCAAATGAAGTCGGATTAAGGCCAAAAGTGGCTTATAAACAAGTCCAAATGAAGTCAGATTAAGGCCAAAAGGGGTGCAACTGGTCAATATGCAATGCAATAGTACAACTCAACACATGGGAGCCTCTTGGGTATAAATCCAGAATAATAATGAAGAAGAAGAAGAATGAGGCTTTAACGCAAAGTCATGGTGGGACTAAAGAGGAATCTCGAGCCTACTTAACACTTTTAGCATGGGAAACATACGTTAGCGAGGTTCTAACTAGGAAGCCCATGGAAGGAAAGGCTCTACCACTATGTTATGATTTTACAAGATGACGAGTGAGAGAGGTTAAAAAATTGCAACATAATGGGGTCGACCTTTATTGCTAAATGTCACAATATGAGGTCAAGATGCATAATACAATGAAAACATGATATGTCTTAACCTACATGCCAGTTTAGAATACTATACTTGACATGATAGGTTAATGATCGTGGAGTCGAAGTGAAAAAAAATATCACTAAGTGATAAAAAGTCTTCGTCACCCTAAAAAGGACCTTTCCCAACACTTCAAGCAAAGGTCAAAAGTTCATAAAATAAAATAATAAAGTTCAAAAATGAACTTTAGGAAAGTGGGGTTTAAATTTTGATTATAATATACAGTTTTACACTTACCTAATTTTATTTTCACCATCAAAATGTTGAGAAGAGGGATTTTGAAGTGAATTTGGCAAACCAATCCGATTAATTCAACCAACGAATCCGGAAAACACGAATTCCGGGTAATCGATGACGTTAAACCCTTCCATTTGATCAAATTTTTTTATAGATTAGATTGAAATTTTGAGAATTTTTTTTAAATTTCAAAATCGCTCTACGTGTACATGGGTCTGGGATTTTAAAGTCAAGTATAGAAATCCCTATACGCGAGTTAATCACGAGCCTACCCATAAAGATAATCCTTTTCACCATTGTTAGGATATCAGGTTAAGCTTCGTTGCATCAAGCCTCATGACCAACTATGTTCTTGGCAGTAAAATTCCTAAAACCAGTAGTGTATATCTGGTGCACAACGTTCCTAGTCAATATGAAGAAACAACTGACCTTAGTCAGACAAGGGAAGGAAAATAACTTTGACTATGTCACCATCCTCTGCTCATTTTTCTTTGAGCGGTTTCCCACACTATGACCCAAAGTAACATCTACCATTAACAGTGTAGAAATTTCCTACAAATTCTCTACATATCTACCTCTGAGATCTATGTATAAAATCTGACTGCAGATTAACCCGATAATGCGATATACCAAAGCAAAATACTATAATCTACTTCTACTATCAAACTTGCGGAAGCTTAAAGATCAAGTTGAACACATATAACCACAAGAAGAAGAATCAATACACATGAAACATAGAAAATACTCAGGGGAAAGCCTCAACTAAAAACCACACTATCTGTATTATCATACAAGGTGGAAATACATCATAATTATACAAAGCCTTAGCTCTCACAGCTTGCCAGCTCTCAGTACAATCCTCCTGGATGCTCACAGGGAATTAAAGCTTCTCACAAGCCTTCTCCTCTACCCTCCAAGCTCCTATTTTCTTGTGCAGTTTCTCCTCAGTGATCCTCCTGTTACCAAGTGTAACGCTGATCTCACACCCTGTAAAACTACGGAATCCTCAAGGAACCTTACCTTGACTGTAGGGATGAGTTTCCTTTATAGGAAAATGCATGCAACTAATAGTAACATGTCCTTGACATTTAACTCAACTGGGTCTTTCTCATAATAGACATGCATGAGTTTCTGATGAGGGAATCTTCAGTTATCTGGAGTACACTAGTTAAGTGCATGCATGCATCAACTGATTGATAACTCACAATTAGTTCCTCAAATAGTTTGGAACTAATTTAACTGGACTTAACTTAGTAAACTGAGCTAACTAATTCCAACTCAAATATAACTCAATCTTATCTCCTTAATTAAGGGATAATCTCCTTAATTTAAGGGATAACTGTTGCATGACTTCAGAAAGACTTCTAACTTGAATTTCTCCAACTAATTAACTCAAGATGAATTAATTAATTATTTTTCAAGCAGTTGGTGAGACTAAATTCAAATTTAATTCAAGGACAAATTAAAATTGGAATATTCTGGATTCTATTTTTAACATTTCTTGTTGCTATTTTCAACACTCCCTCTCAACAAGAAAGGAATTCAACTCGATACCGATCCTGAACCTTTGGAATGTTCTGCATGCAACACTTCTCTCTAGTGTTGTTGCCCCAGCAACTCCAGAAACAAAAAAAAACATCCAACCTGAATCGGTATGATGCATCTGTCATCAAAGTCTCTGACTGCTATTGCCTCTGTCAACTGAAAACTTTGCGCTTTGTCTGACTCTGCATTTCTGCACTGTTTTCAATCCTTCTTTGCGCTCTTCAATATCTAACTACTCTAGGCTCTGTCATTTTGATCTCTAATTGCATCAATCCCACTGATTCCTCTCGCTACTATGTACTTTGGGCTCCCGTAGCAAGGTACAATCCATGAGATAAAACTTCTCAATGGACCCTACCCAATTTTAGCCTTCTTGAGACTATCACTTCACATCGCCCCACCTCACACCTAGAGGTATGGCTGCATGTGATCCCTCTACCCACTTCTCTAATTGTGGCTCCTCCACAATTGTCTGAGACTTCTTCTGGGGCTGCATGTTGAGAGGTAATTTACTCTCCCTCTCAACCACCAAGTCTCTAACATTTTCCTTGCTCCTCAAGACTTTGCATGCATCTTTAACCTCAAGAGAATACAGGTTCTTAACTCGTGAACCGATCTGTTTCACCTGTCTCGCGGTGATGTGTCTAAGGAAAACCTTTCCTTACTAAAAACAACATCGTAGCCTTTGTCCTTCAACATCGCGACCGATACCAAGTTCTTCTTTAGTCCAGGCACATACTTCACATCTGTCAAAGTGATAGAAGCTCCATGCTGCCTCTGAAAAGCAACCGTGCCCACTCCTGAAACACTAAAATTTTCGTCGTAACCCATATTTATGCGAATATTGAGGTCTTTCTCCTCCAAGGTACTGAATAAACTTTTATCTTCGATCATGTAGAATGAGGCTCCACTATCAAGAAACCAATCACAACCTAGCATCGATGACACCATGCATGCAATGAGGGTGAAGTCCATTTCGAAATGAGAGGCTAATGCCTCACCTTCTAATCCTTTTGAGGATCCTTTCTTGGGCTTATCCGATGGGCAATTAGTCGCATAATGTCCCATCTCATGACAATTAAAGCATCTCACTTTAGACTTGTCACCCTTCTTCCCTCCATGAGAAGAATTCGATTCGGAATGGGACGCCTTCCCCTTCCCTTTCCTTGCCTTACTTGTTAAGGCTAGGTTTTCTTCACTATCATCCTTGGATGAAGAGCCATCTCGTGTTCTCCTACTGATCTCCTCCTGCATGAGATCCGACCACAGTCGTTCTCAATCCAACAGTTTCTCCCTTCCATTCACAGAGTCTTGGTAGCTATGCCAGCTCTTTGGAAGGCCAAGGAGAGTGAGGCTCACCATATCATCATCGACAGTAGTTATTCCCACACTTCCAAGCTCATCTCTATAGGTGGTGAGCTTGTTCAGATATGTGGAAATAGTATCACTATTCTCCATCTTGATTCTTCAAAGCTTATCCTTGAGCACCAATTTCCTTTGGTCACTACTGTTCTGGTAGAGGTCCTTCAATGTCTTTCACATTGAATATGGAGTATCCTTCCCATGTGTTATCACTCAGGTTGTTCCCTGCTTCCTTTAGGGAATACGACCGAGGTAACCACTAACCAGTCTTTTAGCTGCAGGTCCTAGCCTGCCTGCAACCAGAGAGGGCTCTCTCTTTGCAATTTAGCTTTGTTTTGAAGTGTTTTAGGCTAGTTATGATGAACAAGGTTTGGTTTTAAGTTTGTTGGATGGTGATCTTAGACAGAACTAGGATGCAAGTGTATAACTGTTTTTTCCATTGGGCAATGGAGTCACTGAACATGTAATCATTGAAAGAATTTCTTGGTGTAAAGGTAATACTACAGAGCAGGGTAGGCAAGCTAGAAACAATTTTTAAAATCTGGAAATGATGGAATGAAGTGAGGGAATGAAAGTCAATCAAGAATCTTTCATTATACTGGCAGAGGGAAAGTGTATGAATATTGTGTAGGAGCAATTAAGGATTCCTAAACAGTATTCAAAATGAGACAACTAGTGCAAACATGAGCAGTTAAGAATTCATATTTATGACTAGTCCTGAAGAAAACATAATTAGTAGCAGAGATTGAGCATAAGGCACATTCACACAAATCCTATGCTATTCTTCTTCTCCGTTATCAAGATCACGAAACATAGATGAGATTTACGAAAAATAGAGAACATAAAACACAGTTTGGTATAACTTATTGTTCCATAGCATGACACAGGAATTCTGTAGCAAGTCCCAGAACATCCAATCCACCTTCAGATCATTCAGACACAGTGAACTTCAATGGTCATTTGTATTAACACAGCCTGATATGTTACAACACAGTTCAGAAAGAAGAAATCATCAACCCCCAATACATCTCTTTTACAAGTATATATAGGAGTTTTTACAAAATATCCCATAGGGAAATATCTGGACATCAATGTATCCACCTACTCTGACATAATTAATGACTATTTGTGGAAAAATTGCGAAGCAATAACTGAGGAATTAAAAGCTCTTTACTCGTTGTGGCAGGTGTCCTGTGTGCTGTTGACCTCTTGACTCTGTTAGTCGGTGGGTGACCGCTTCCTTGAAATGTTGTCCTGTAGTGCTGTTCTGTGACACCTGTTTTGCGCTTTTGAATATTAGCGCGAATTTCACCCACTGTTAACTTAAATTTTCTGGTAGCTGAGCCATATAATGCAATTTGCTCATGCAGTCAATAAATGAGAAGAGATTCAAACTACTTTAAAATCTGAAGCAGACTTTGCCACTAACCCTCAGTTGGCAATTGATGTTTTCTTAACTTGTATAATGTTTCATAAGCTTCAGTGTAGGTATAATAATTCGGCCAAACTGGAAAAAGGTGTGCTACCTCATGCTCTATGTAAAACAAATCCTCCAGCTTGTCATATAAACTCTGCCATGTGGGAGGGACTGCTTCTTCTATACTACTGGATGATGCTATGATTTGATTTTGTATGAAGGTACTCAGCCTGTTTGCATACTGCTCCTGTTTTAGTAGCCTTCCAGCACTAGTAACCAGGCTGGGTAAACCTTTGGCTTGCAAATTTGCAAGCCTTTGTCTAAAAGCATTTACCTCTAACTGCATTTCCTGGCATTTCCTTTCTATAGTCTGGACAAAATTTCTCATGGTCAGCACTTACTTGACTCTTACTATAGTCTCTATCCTATTCTGGATGTTCAGTGCTGCCAGCTGGTCGCCAGTACTAGTATTCAAAAAGTGAATCAATCGAGTGGCTTGCTCAGGCTTATCTGCTAGCAATGTTCTAGCTTTATGAGTTTCATGCTGAGCTACAACCATAAATTCTACTTGGTCAAAAATGGTTTGTATTCCTGTCCATTGTTCAGCAAGAGATTGGCCAATTTTATTCCACAAAATTGTTTTTATCTCAGTCAGGGTTCTATGGAGAGTGAGGTCTTTCTCCAAGGCCTTTATCTTATTTTCCAGGGCCTTTACTTCCCTGGTTTTCTCAGCAATTGTCATTTTTGACTTATCATAACTAGCCTCAATCTTGGCTAGCTTTTCTTTTGTTTCCTTCATCTCTGCCATTTTCAATTCTAGAGCTTTAATCTCTTTCATCATGGCCTCCATGCTCAAGCTGGCCTCTTGCACTGCTGCTGCTGTTGGATCTGCTGAAGTTGATGCACTTGCTGCTGAAGTTGAACCTGGAGGAGGTGCTGTTGTAGTAACTGTTGTTGAAGGAGCTGTAATTATTGGATATGTTACTATTGGAGCTGTTTGGGATGGATAAGGGGCTAACTCTGGCTATTTCCCTCATTGAGCTTCCTCCAATGCTTTCTATGTTTCCATTATCCTTTGATTCATCCTCATAAGTAGACTTACCACATCCTCTACTTCCTGTTGTTGTGCTACTTCTGCAGTTTGAGGATGTATGGTGACTGGCAGCTTCATTTGTTTTCTTAATTCTGCTATGTCTTCCTCCTTTTTTCTAATCAAGGCCCGTGTGCCTTTGGGATCTTTGGGATCATGTCCCAACTCTATGATGATCTCCTCCAAGGATTTTATCCTATTATCCTTGGCCAATGATGAGGTCTTCTCTAGCTCTAACTGGGCAGAAGTATTGTACAAATAATTCTGCAATCTATGGGCCAATAAAGCCTTGTCTGCCAGTGTAGAATAAACCATTTCTCCCGTCTGCTTATGTAACTCAATCTGGTCTAAAGGATGTATATCTTTTGCCAGGACCTCCAGATTGGTTATGATGTAGTTTGCAGCTGACTGTGGCTGCTGTGTAGTAGGTCTGAAGTGACTGAGTGTCATCTTCCCTGCTTCCATATCGTAGGCTGCCATTAGCCTTTGCTGATTTGTCGGAGCCATTCTCATTAATTGGTTGTAAAGCTGAAACCTTATTGGCTCATTCCTAGCCTTAATCTCTGTGAATGCGTTCTTTATATCTGAGCCCCTTTGGGCCTGCTATTTGGAGGATGAAACCTCCCCACCTGGTTGTTTCTCTTACTCCTGCTGAAAGGAGCTAGCCGATGTTTCCAAAATAGGAGGGATCTACTGCTCAGAAGTTCCCTCACCCCTGATGTTTCCTATGGTCTCTTCTGTGATTTCCTCCTCCGCATAGGGGTTTAGCCTCTGCCTTTTTTCTCCTTGCTGGTCCATGGATGTCCCTGTGGGTGTCCCATATGTTCTATCCCTCTTTTTACCTCTTTCCTCATTGTGAGGAGTTTGCAGCACAGGGGTTTCAGGTGCTTTTGTTTGTGTTAAAGGGCTTTGCTCTTGACCCTTTTCCGGATTTGAGGATGGATGCTCCTCCATTGTGCTTTTCTGTTTAGAATGCTCAATTTCTTTTCCCTTTTCTGCTGATGATATAGCCTCCTTAGCTAATTGCCTTGAAGTAGCAGTTGATGTGCTTGCTCCCACTGGTTGAGGCTGTGTGAAGGTGACCTGTGCAACATAATCCAGGTCAATCCTTTTCTCAATTTCTTTCATGTCTTTCTCTAATTTTTCTTCTTCAGTGAGCTCTTCATCATCTAAGGTGCCCTTTATCCATTCTGGTTGATTGGCTGGTGCACATATCCTGAAAGCCTTTGTTTGATTCTTCTAAGGCTTATGAAGTGTTCAGGGTCATATGGTGCCCAATAGAAGCTCTGTTTCAACATTAGTTCTTGTCCTAACATGTTGTCTGCATCTTTCCATGCCTCTTCCCTTTTGTTGAAAACAAAGGGACCCAACTGGTGTCTGATTTTAAGCTGTGCCTTCTTGTTTTTCCCATGGAAATGGGTCAAGTCTGCATTACTGAATTGCCTGAAATATTCCAAGGCAAAAAGTCTCATAGGGACATATCTTGGCAGCTTATAGGGAGACAACTCACATCCATAAATTCTGATTACTGTGTGATTTTGGTAGAAGTACCAATCACCAATGCTGTAGCCTTTAGAAAGATGCAAGATCCTTTGCATTTCAGTAGTAAGTCTGGTAGGAGGAGTCACCATTAATAGGCAAGTAGCTGGGTAAATGAATAGGTCAATAAACTCACAATATGTGTATGGAGAATGGTGGACTTCATGGAAAAATGAGGTCCAATAAACAACATATCTCCTCTCTCCTTTTGGGTCTAATCTCCTGAGAGGAACCTTGAAGCTATCTGGGTGATAGTAGAGCAGTAGGTGATATATATAAGAAGTGTATTTAAACACTCTTTCTCTCTCCATCATCATGAATTGTTCATGTATCTTGTTTGCTATGAATGTGGCATAGTCATACATGACAACAGGGGGCTGCCCTGGAGTGAATATGGTTAGGAGAAAAAATACATTCTCATCCACAAATTCTCCTGTTTTGCATCCTAGAATATATGAAATCATGTCCACCATGAGCTTGCCTGTTTCATTAAATGAGGCCTGATGATAGGGAGGAGGATGATCATATTGGCACTGTGGCTCCATAAACAGTGGACTAACTCTTAATATTTCTACCTTAGACGGCCTTGCACCCTGATCCAGCAAGAGTTTCATTGTGAGGGGAACCAGAGTCTGAGGAGGCTCAAAGTTCAGCATTTCATTTATTGCCTGAGGAGTGATATAGAACAACACAGACCCATCTGGACTGAGAATTTCCCTTAGAGTGGGTTCATAGTGTGCATGGCATAGGTGAATGAAATCAAGTAGCACATTGACTTCTGGAAGGTAATAGAGGGGCATGCTGGATTGCCAAATCCCTAGAATATCAGTGTTATTTCTGTGATTATGTTTGAATTGGCACACAACTTTGAGGTGAGAAGTAAGGCCCATCATATCTTTGATCTGAAAGTCTCTGTCTGCTAATGGTAGCCACTCTAAGTCCATATGTGGAGCATTTAAAGGAGCAATGTTCAAGGCTACTGGAGTCTCCATATCTTATATTGCTGGTGTTGATTGCAATGTAGGTGTAAAACAACAATAAGAAGTAGAATAAAGGTTCTGACGCTACTGACAGTAGTATGACAACTGATTTTTTATGTCAAACCAATCTCACTGTATGAAGTTTATAATGAACAATCAATTTACATCACTTAGACTGGGTTTTTCTTGCATAAATTTGCCAAATTACAGGCTCTGTGGACAGAATGCCGAGAAAACATAATTGAATTCTGCTCGAGGGGCTGAGGAAAATGAGAGGCAAGGATTTCCCTTTTGCAAATAGGTTTAGAACAGAGGAAAGAGGGTGCTTTAGACTAGTTCAATTCAACACTTTGAACAATTCTCTTGAAGTTTTATGTGGGTGAAAAGGACGCAGAGAGTGTTATAATGGCATGTTTACAGAGGGAAAGAGCGTAAATTTGCAGGTTTATTGTGAATTACCAGCTTAAATGGTGTATGCAGGTCAGTAGGCAATCGGTAGGAACTTGTTTGGAAGCAATCACAGGTTCATTCGGCAACTTATAAACAGAGAAGTATAAAAACCAGGAGTTTCGGGCCAAAATGCGGATAAATACCTGTTTCCAGGGCGCCAAGGGTGTTTAACAGGTACAGGTTGAGCTGCGGAGACGAACTACGGTGTCGAATTTGCAGGTTTTATGGCCAATATAGCTCTAGAAGTAATTCAATAGTGTAAGTGCATGCACGTTGTTTGCGGGTGCAAAATAAAAAATGGACGAAAAATGGTCGTTTTCATGACTTTTAACCAAATTTTGGAAATTTGGTGCTTTCCTCGGATGATGTCATCATGACGTATTTTTTGTCGGGTAGCGGTTACGGAAGATGATGTGGTAGCTGACGTAGATGATGAAATCATCATGACACAGTCGCAGGGTGATGACGTCAGCGGGTGACATGGCGTAGGTACAGTGCAGTGGCAGGCGACGTGGCGGCATCGTCATGCAGTGACGTAGGCAAGCGGGGGAGGGCGTAAGCGGTTTGCGTCGGACCGCTTTTGGTACGAGAATGGTATGTGTCAGGGGTGGCCCGATGCAATAGGAGGCTGACAGCTGTCCCGGTGTACGACGGTGAAACCGTCGACCATCCGGTACTATCGTACCGCTACAAAGGGGCAGCCGATATTCATTAGGGCCGTCGGATCTGGGAGGGCCGATCCTACGGTGGTCGGGCGGGAAAAATGATCGGGGTTTAATAGAACAACGCGCTCGATAAACGTTAATTATCGCATAGTATCAGAGGGTTGGAACCTTAGTTTATGGGTTAAATGTGCGCTCGGGGTCATGGTTATTCATTGATCAAATATCAATGAAACCCAAATGTTATGCATGCGCGGGGTATGGTATAGTTTCATGTGCGGGGGGGGGGGG
>APFE030063044.1:50737-67473 GCA_000404065.3 Pinus taeda
TACTCAGTTAGCTCATAGCTCATCTTATCATCCTCAATCTAATGGGAAAACTGAGATAGTAAACAAATGTTTGGAAGGATATCTTCGTTGCTTTGTATCTGATAAATAGACACAATGGGTCAAATGATTGCCTCTGGCTTAATGGTGGTATAACACTTCCTTCCATACTACAATAAAGTTGTCCCCATTTATGGCACTTTATGGATATCATCCACCATCCATCACATCATATTTAAGAGAAAATTCTAAGGTTCAACCATTGGAACATCACATCGAGCATCAACAACAAGTTCTCCAACTCTTAAAGGATAACCTCACATCGGCGCAAAATAGAATGAAACAATAGGTAGATCAACTTCGCAACAAAATACGTTTTGATGTAGCTGACTGGGTATTCCTATGGCTACAACCATATAAACAAATGTCCCTCAAGCAAGCTAAAAAGGATAATAAATTATCACCAAAGTATTATGGTTCGTACAAGGTGTTCAAATATTGGTACTATGGCTCAAATTGGAGCTTCCTGCAACTTCCGAGTGCACCCAGTTTTCCATGTTTCAATGTTAAAAGAAGGTTATAGGTGACAAACTCCAAGTTCAAACAATATTTCCAGAACTTGACGAGGAAGGAAAAATCATATTGAACCGGAAGTAGTCACAGAACAAGAACTCGAACAGTACGAAAATCGATCAATTTCAGAGTATCTCATCAAGTGGAAGAACTTATTTGCTGAAGATTCCACATGGGAGGATGAGAATTTTGTATAGAAGCATCCAGAACTACTCAAGCATTGAGGACAACACTTTTCGAAAGAAGAGGGGCATGTTAGGCCCCTATAATACTAGTGATTCCCCCATTATTATTGTCATTGTATCCCTTATCGTTATTATTGCGCCCCTATTGTCCCCATATTGTTATTAGTATGCCCCATAGAAACCGCTATTGTTATTTTTGTGCCCTTATGTTATCACTGTTATGTCGGCTTGATTATATTGTGACCCCTTATACTCCTATATATAGAAGGGAGGTTGAGTCATTTGTATCATCCAATAATTGTTCATTTGTGTAATGTAAAGGAGGTTTCCCCCTCGAAGAGGCTGAATTCTAAGGCATTGATCTATCTTTTCTATCTTTTTGTGAGATGGTTTCCTAACACTTCATTTCACCCAAACAAAATCTCCAAGGTCACCTCATGAGGGCCTTCAACGGTGCATCATAGTGTCTTCAATAAGTTTCTCAAAGTTTATACCAAACAATCCTTCAAGTGCTCCACAATTTTTACAACCAAGGTATCACTTCAATGATGCTCCAAGGTCTACTACACAAATCCTTAAGTCAATACAAAGGTCTTCTAATTGAGGCCACTCCAAGTTTGCCTTCAAGAATTGGTCCAAAGGATGTCTTCAGCTGCTCCAAAAGATGTATACACCAAGATTCAACTTCAATTAAGCCTCCAATAAGTGACTACTCTTCTAGTTTATTATATTAGGCTTGCCTTCAAATGATGCCAATGATGTGCTACAATACAGGCCTCAAGGTGCCACAATTGGTTACTCGCTTGGTGTCACCATAGAACTGTCATGCCATAATATGTGCACGAGATGTAGACAATTTCAACAAGTTTTGCTCCCAAAAATGTCCTCTTCAATAGGCCAGAGGTCAAGACCCAACCTCTACACTAGTCAACAAAATAGTCACACGTCACTTTTTATGTTGAGTCCCCAACAGGTCTAAGCATTAAACCTTCAACCGAGCTACCCAGGTGATTGTTCCAACAAATTTGAACCCTGAAACTGATCCTAGGCAAGATTCCCACAAGTCACTATTATGTAGGTCTGTCCAAGTTCACAAGCTTCTGATCTAATCTCTTAACTGAGCTTTCAACAGGTAAATTCACCACAGGTATTAAGCCTTTACACAATCTAAGATGAGGTAATCCGAGCTTGTGACTGCCAATCCAGGCTAGAATGAAACCATTGTTTCGAGCTCCCACAAATATACACACAGGTCTAAGATAGAACTGTTATGAGGTCTTCACTTCTTCAACTGATCTCTCCATTATTCCTGAGCTTGAAGCCCTCAACGAATCCGAGCTTGTAAGTGACATTGGTCTTCTTAGACAACTTCAAATTATCACAGAGAAGTGACATTAGTCTTCTTAGACAACTTCAAATTATCACAGAGATGTGAATTGGAGGGCATTTTTTACTGGTCTGAGTTCTAGATTTGATTGTCCAAGCCTCTCCATAGTTCCGGCCTATCACAAGACTTTGTCACGGTTTTGCTGCAATGAAGATTGGCCTAGATCCGATCTTGAGGCAAATAAAACAGGTCTGAGTTATGTATATTTAGCTTTGAGTGATAACCCAACACAAAATTAGCCCAAACATTAAACTTGTATGTCCTTTGAGCCTCCTATAATTTGTGTGCCTTCTAACTATGTTCTTCATCAAAAATTGTTGATCAAATGAAGTGTTTTAGACGTCTATATATACTAGTTTTGGAGTTATATGAATAGAAACATCTATTGATGAGACATGTTAGCCTGCACAAGTCGTCTTAGGTTGGCTAGCATAAAGAATATATTTGTTCATCTTGAAAAATCATTTTCACTCGGTCTATGAGGATTTAGAAGGCAAGTGATAACTTGCTGGAAAGAGTAAAAAAAATACTCTACAAGCCTATGTCAATTCCACATTTAAATGAGGTTGCTTTTCATCAATAAATTTACATTTTTGTGAACTTACATCATTAATTTATCATGGAAACCTTTAGGATTATGGACATTTGGAATGTGGATAGGTTCTTAAAATTCAAGGTCTAGGGTGCAAGGGCATAGATGAAGGATCCATCAAATAGCCTTAAGGCTATGCACCTTTTCAATATGTCTTCTTTCTTAGGGAACCTTCAACAAGGCTAAGGCTTGGGGCATTCTTTTTGCCAATCAACATTTATCCATACATCATTATTACATAGGCACAAGGGTGTATGCATAAGGACAAGGGTGTAAGGTAAGGGCTCCTTCATCCATCATTAGATCATGCATCAAAAATTGATCATGCATCATTATATCATGCATCAACTATTTAGGCCTTGAGTGTTTAATGACAACTCTTAAGTTTTCATGATCTAGACAATCTAGGAATTCTCATTATCTCATGCTTAGGGTTTTCTCCTAGGTTTTGCATGAGGTTATCACAATAATAGTTTCCATATCTAACAATGCTTTATTGACATCAATGACAACTTTTTCCAACATGGAGTGCTTACCAAAGAACATTCATCCATACCGAATTTCTTCAAAACTTCCTTGAGATGCTTGCTTTGTGAGATAAAAATTCCTTTTGAAGATTGTGCAATCTGCAAACCAAGGAAATAAGAAGGTTCTCGAAACATAGACATGTTATGAATATAATTTATATAAACAATATAAATATAAATAAATAAATAATAACCATAATAATATTTAATTAAATTGTAATTGGTATAGAAGAGGCATGTCTGTAAAGACATGTCCATTCATGAAAAGGTGTCTACCTAGATATATAAGCGGGCCCTAATTTTAACATCATATCAATCATATCATATCTTATGTATATTTTTATATAAATATATTTGTCCTATCATGGATATTTATATATTTCAGATCTTCTGAGTATTCTGTTGCGTTTATGAACTTTATTCATAACATTGGTATTAGAGTTGTTTGATCTCGTTGCTCAATCGTTGCATAGAACCAGTTTGATTCGTCCTTTGGCCAACTCTTTATCAAACTCATTGTCATGCAATTAATGATTTTAGCCACAGAAAACATTGGATGTTCTCCATTTCTTCATTAGATATATCAAAAAACAAAAAACTCAATAAAAAAAAATGGGAAACAAAAATAAATAAATAATAAATAATATATATATATATATATATATATATTATATAATATATATATATATAATATATAATATATATAACTTGATCGATGTTGGACAATCACACATTGGTCAACGCCCTACGACCACACCGCCACCCAACAGGTAGCTTCATTGTCGCCACCACTACTGAATACATCCTAAGCCACCATTGCATATGTCATCCTGACACCGACCAGTGGTGGCCATCCAACTACTCCATTTCGTCCAAGTCAATCGACATACGATCACTACCCCATGCACCAGCATGTGATCATACAATACGCAATTTCTATCACCCAACCCATCTTCAGCTCTCCATCAGTCGTTGCCTCTGAAGCCATGGTATCCAACATATGATCAATCGCATAAATTGAATCTAAAGTGTAGTCGAAAGAGGAAGGAAAGAACGTAACAATGCTCAGAAAAACGCACAACTTTCCAACAAAATAAAACAATTTTCTCCAAATTTGAATTAACAATCAATTTGAATTTAAAAGGGAAATCAAAGTCTTTTAAAGGGAAAAAAAGGTGGTTTGGCTTTGTACAATTGTGTCTGTACATGAAGAATATAACAAGGTATCACTATAATACATAATATATAAAGTGGAGACAAAGATACCAAATAGTTCTAGTGATTTTTTATTATAAAGTATTACAGAGTATCATAAAATATATAAAAGGCAAAAATTGTGAAGGTAGTTATAAAGTCAAAAGGAAGTAAATAAAAAGTATATATATATATATATATATAAAAGGAGTAGTTTTATAATATAAGAGTTAGTTTATATATATAAGAAGTAGTTGTATATATAAGAGTTAGTTTATATATATATATATATATATATATATATATATATATATATATATATATATATATATATATATACTTTTTATTTACTACTAATAAAAAAAGCAGCAAAAAGAGGAGGAATTATATTATTATTTAAAAAAAAATTTAAATAAGTGGGTTGATCAATGGAAGAATATAAAATCATTAGTGAAAGTATTGAATTTATTCACAAAGATAAAGTGGAGTTGAAGAAAAAAATAAATTATAATATGGATGAAGGAAGATTTTCATAAACTTATTATAACTATGCTTCAATGCTATTTAGAATTAAGGGAATTCTTGCAAGAAAAAATATTACTATTTCTATCGCTCCAGCCAAAAGTAAAAATTATATAAACCCTAAAATAGCAAATCAATTAGTGATTCCTAATTCAAATATAATAAAAAAACTAGACTGTTTTAACCAAAAACAATATGACATAACAGATTTACACTTAAACATTAGGGATTATACATTTATATCACAATTCTCAGTTCAATCCCTATGGAGCGATCAATGTGACAATATTTTGGGTTCACCCTCGATGGAAACTCTAGGGTCCTTCATCCTAAATACGAAGAAGATTTTTTTAACATTTTCTATAGGAAGAAAAAATAACACTATAGGACATTACTTTGAAATCAGATTCAGTAACTACATAAGACATATAAGATATCGCAAAAGTAATTTTTCAAGAAGGTAAAAAAGTGATACAAAATATGCAAAAGGAAGTTGACAGAATCGTCACTAGAAAAAATGAAGAAGTTTCTCAGCTTAAAGACCATAGTGAAAAATTACTGATGCAAATTAAAAAATTTAAGTACAAAAAGTCATTAGAAAATAAGGTACAACAACTTGTTGAAAAGGATGTGTCGAGATTTTCAAATGTAGAAATTTTAGTTGAAGGAAAAGGAATGAATACCGATCCAATGAATATCACAGCTCAAGGAGATGAAAAACCAGTTGAAGTAAATACATATTTCGATGTTGCAGTTTAGATGATGAAAATTCCAAATGAAGATTCTATAACCTACTCAACAACATCAGTGTTTGAAGTAAATCAAGAAATTTTCACACGTATGATAAGGGAAAATCAAACCACAAGAACTCCTTATCGACATCCAAATCACATGAGCAGACAACTTAATTAGTTTGCATATTTGTATCACTCAGAACGGAAACAATGAACTTATGTTCCAAGGACCATTAATGTTAGTGCAATCAATCTTGTGATAAAAATTTACACGAAGTATCTAGTAATCGCAAGATTCCGCGGAAGATTAATTTAGGATGGTCAAATCCCTTCTCAGTTCAACAATATTATTTATCACTCATAGGATCTTATCGTCTTGTATCAACGAAGATGACAACTCCAAGAATTCGTAAAAGATGCGAACAGATTACAAGACAAGAAACAAATGACATGCCTTGTCAGCGATAAGCTTTGAGGACAAAGATTTTTGAAGAGGAAGGAAATGTCATGCATAAAATAATTTAAACAATATAAATATAAATAAATGAATAATAAACATAATAATAGTTAATTAAATATTAATTGGTATAGAAGAGGCATGTCTCTAAAGACATGTCCATTCATGAAAGGACACTTGCCTAGGTATATAAACGGGTCATCATTTGTAACATCATATCAATCATCTCATAAATTTTTATACATTCTTATATAAATATATTTTTCCTATCATAGATATTTATATATTTCAGATTTTTTGATTATTGTGTTGCATTTGCGTACTTTGTTCATAACATTCGTCTTTCATATCAACTACAAACTAACAAGTCAGAAGATATGAATCACTGACAAAAATAATATCATCAACATATACAACCACCACTAACGGTTTTCCATCATTGAATTTCACATACAAATTACTATTAGCTATGTTGTTATGAATAAAATAGTAATTACATAAATAATAAAATATTAACAATAATAAAATAATTAATTAATTAACAAATATTTGTTATGAAGGGGAAAAGGTCAAATAATATGACCATTCACCTTTGTGTCCAGTCAATGCCTATATAGGCAACCACCACGAAGGCATGTAATGACATTATTCAGTCAATTCAATAAATATATATCTACACTTACATTATATACAAATACAAGTAAATACAATAGAACATCAAGTTTGTGTTCTAATAGTGGTATCAGAGTAGTTCATTCATTTGGCTAAGAACACTACACCAACCAACTAATTGTTCTCTATATGTTATTCTTCGTTCATTTGTCTCCACAATCTCCCTACGCCATCCATTATTAACTGTCAGTCCATTATGTCCCCGTGTCTGACCCCTATATCTCACATTCTCGGTCATGTTTCCATCGTTCCCCATCACCCTATTACCAATAACCTAGTTCCATGCTTAATTCTGGAATCGAGGTCGCAGGTCAAACCACTGCCATTTTCTGTCGTTCTTCACCAACCACCAAATTGTCTTTATTCTCCACCAAAAACACCTCCATCCTCCCAATCATCATCATCCAATCGGTCGCCGCATTGTTTTCTTACTTCCGTAATCTGACCGCGTTCGCGTCCTTGTGTCATTGTCTCCTTCTGACCACCTTCTTTCACTGAAATGATGCCTTGTTGTTGTCAAATGCCCTTGACTACCACACCCCGCAACCATAGTCTCCTTACTCCTAACCATAAAGTCATAACATTAATTGGAATTAAACAATTTAATTATAAAATTTCATTATATAGTTTTAAAATATATATACATATATATTAAAAATTATATATTTTAATATATATATATATAAATATATATATATATATATATATATATATATATATATATATATATATATATATATATATATAATATATATATATATTATATATATATATATATGGTTAAAATTAAAAGAGAGAAGAAAAGTGGGTTATGCCAGGAAAAACAAGAACAAGATGGTAAGCAACGAGGAGTTATAAGCTAGTGTTAACTGCTATAGAGATGGAGTCAACAACGTGTAATATCGTCTCAATAAATTAGGAAAAGCGCAAACAAAATTTAATGAAGGACAAAAGAAGTTAACGTTAATGATGGAGAAAACATTACAAAGAGATGATACAATTGACAAAACCTCCAAAAGTCTTGATGATCATAGCAAACAACTTAATCAATTAATGTAGAAGGTGGACATGTTAACAGTTCAAACTTTTCAAAGACCAAAATCTAGCCCACAAAACGGAAATGTGCATGAACTTGCAGATCTGCCGAAGATATTCTTTTCAGGTAGCTAATATTACACTAGAGTTATAGAAAGAAACCATCAACAAATTAAGAATGAACTTCAAGAATATGAGGGTAAGGATCACATAGGAGCAATTGTTTGGGTCAACAAGATGGAAAAAAATTTTGGAGCAAACCCACCACTAGGTGAAAGAGAGAAGATAATGACTATGTCCAATACCTAAGAGGGTGAAGCATATGATTGGTACCTCTAGTGGACGAAAAAGTGTGATGTTCATTCTTTTCATTAACAAGGTTTCACTACAACATTATTAAAGATATTTCATGACAAAGATGACAATTATCTATATAACAAATTCACACATCTCAAACAAAGGGGCTTTATAAGTGATTATACCCATGAATAGGAAGTCTTGGCAATACAACACAGTAGTTTCACTGAGGATCACCCATTGAAGGTGTATATTTGTGGACTAAAAGACTATATTCATGTTAAATTTAAAATATGCAAGCCCAATACTACTGATGAAGCTAGGCATGCAGCCAAACTAATATTCGTAGGTGGGCTAATTTTCTATGCATTTTCCAAAAAAAAGATTTGTCAATTTCCATTTTTTTCTAAAAATGATTCCCCAAATTTTATAGTATACAATTATTTTACATTAAAAATCGCCAAAATTTTATAGACACTATATACAATCATTAGAAATTTGAATATTTTTTTCGAGATATCTCCAAATATTTTATAGTTTGCATATTATGGAATAGTAAGATTCGCCAAGGTTTCTAAACTTTAAGATAAATTTTCATCCTTAAAATTCTCCCTAACAACAATACTTAGATAAGAAAGAGAAAAAAAAATGCATATATTGTGGAGACAAATGGTCTTCGGGACACAGATGCCTTAACAAGAAATTATATATTTATGAAGTTGAGAAAGAGTTAGACACTTCAAGTTATGAGTTAGAGAAAAGGATAAAGAAGAAAAATAATTGTCGCAAGTGTGGAGAAAATTGGACACCAAGACATAAATGTGAAGACATGTCCTTACGCTACTACAAAATAGTAGATGGAAGACAAGTTGAAGCACAAGAACCTAATGAAGAAACCAGTATAATGCATAATGCAAACTCAGACCCTGAGGAAACATCATAAGAAGGATCATTAGTTGTAATCTCATGTGTCCGGAAAAATCAGGATGAAGAAAGAAATTTTTCAAAAGATAAAAAACAACAAGTGACTGCAAAATACATTTCACCACACCTTCTGTTAAAAATAGCAACAACAAAAAATCCTAATTTAATTTATCCTTGAATTAAATTGTAATTCTATTCTCATAGCAACTTGTCGTATTAAACTAAGTTACGTTGACTTAGTTGGTTTAATAAATTCGAGTTGGAAGTCTATTTAGAGTCATGTAGAGTGATCCCTAAATTTTAGGGGCCCGGGTTGAGTTCTTATTGAGTTGTAATTATTTAATTCAACGTAACTGAGTTAAATTCAGTTAAACTAGTTCTAATTGTTGGAGGAACTAGTTAGTGGTCAGGTGAATTAAATTTGGATTTAATTCACATGAAATGACCAATAAAATAATTGATAATTCACTCAAAATAGCTCATGCATGTTAGTTCAGATGAAGACCTAGTTTAGATTAGAGTTTAGGGACAGTGTACTATCAGTTGTAAAACCATCTAAATTAACCGATGGTGCATGAAATCAGAGGAAGGCCTATGGATGGATTGTGTAGTTATGAGTGAGGAATTTCCCAATTAAATATGGGCTAATTCCCTTGGAAATTGCATAATGAAATAGGAGCTTGGCAAGCAGAAGATTCGGCTAAGTATTGGCTTGAGTTGGTTTTTGAAGCAGTGATATAGTTTTTACTTGTGCAGAGATTGTTCAAGTTGAACAAGCATTGTATTTTCTTCTTAGATCTTCTAGTTAATGCAATATATAGATAATGGGGTTTTTAGCTGTTGCTTTCCCTAGATAAATAGTGTGTTATGTACAACTGAAATTCTTCCTTTTCTGTTTCATGATTTCATTGATCAATTTTCCTTTTCGCTGATGAGTAGAGTAGATTCAAATCTTTTGTTTTAGCATATTACATAAGTAGTTTGAATCTACAGTAAAAATCTACATGGTATAAGATTTGAAGTCACTATAGAAAAGGAGAATACGAGTTTGTTGTGCAAGTGAAATCGAATTTGCAGTTTCATACTTCAGAGTCAGCAGGATGTCGTTCTACGGTTTGAGACTTGAGTATGCCATGGAGGGAAGCTCAAATTACATAGCTTGGATGGACAGTATGGAGGCAATGTTGGAATACAACGGGCTGAAGGAATTCATAGATATATCCTGAAGCCTCCAACATCTGATTCTAAATATCTGGTTGAATGGAGAAAGTGTGTGGAAAAGGCGAGAAGGATTATCCTAGAAGGAGTTCGAGATCATATTGTCTCGATCTCCACGGTAAGGAAACTCCATTTGCAATGTGGAAGACATTAACGGACATGTTTCAAAATAGTAGTGACCACAGGAAGTTGGAACTAAAGGACAAGCTCAGAATGATCAAGTTGGAGAAGGATGGCTCAATTCCAAAGTACTTGACCAAGTTCACCCAATGTCGAGATGAGCTTGGAAGTGTCGGGGTTACTATTCCAGAAGATGATCTGATGAGCATAGAACTTCTAGGACTTCCCAAGAGATGGCATAGCTACTAGGACTCAGTTAATGGGAGGGAGAAGCTACCAGAGTGGGGGAGATTTTGGTCCGACTTGGTACAAGAAGAGATTCAGTGTAACACCAGAGATGGATCCTCATCAAAGCATGATGATGAGGATAAGTTTGCCTTAGCTGGAAAGGTGAAGAAAGGAAAGGGAAGTCATCCCATTCCAAATTAGATTCTAGTCAAGGAAGTAAGAAGAAGGACGTGTCGAAAATCAAGTGTTTTCATTGTCACAGGTTGGGACATTATGCCACAAGGTGTCCGCATAAGAAGGTCAGTAAGAAGCCCTCAGGAGAAGCAGCAGGTGAAGCTCTTGCTTCACAATTCAAACTGGATTTCACCCTCATCGCTTGCATGGTTTCATCAGTGTTGGGTAGTGTGTGGTACCTAGATAGTGGAACTTCATTCCATATGACCAGAAACAAAGAACTCTTCAGTAACTTGGAGGAGAAGGATCTCCATATCCATATCAAGATGGGTGATGATGGGAGGTATAGCGCAACTAACATTGGTACTATTACCTTTCCAAGGGAGTTTGGTTCTCCCCTCACATTGAGAGATGTCATGTATGTTCTAAGTTTGAAGAAGAACTTGGTTTTTGTTTCCATGTTGGAGGATCGAGGCTATGATGTGATATTTAGTAAGGGAAAGGCTTTCCTTCATCACATAGCCACAGGATAGGTGAAGCGGATCAGGGTTCGAGTGAAGAAACTCTACAAATTGGAGGTAGAAGACTGCGCTCCTTTGAGCAATAAAGCAGAGAAGGTGCAAAGCCAAGAGATCGGTGAGTTGTGGCATAGAATATTTGGTCACTTTCACCATGAACATTTGAAGATCATGCAGCAAATTTCTATAAGACTTCCCAAGGGTACACTAGAGAAGAGATACACATGAAAATGGTGTACACTGGGGAAGTACACCAAATCTTCCTTTCATGACAAACATAGTTGAGCACAAGTGATTCTTGATCGAGTTCACTCAGATGTGTGTGGACCATTCTCGACAGCATCCACGACCAAGCACTGGTATTATGTAATATTTGTTGATTATTTTTCTCGTAAGTGTTGGATTTTATTCATGCAGAAGAAATATCAGACATCCACTAAGTTTTGTGAATTTAAAGAACTTTTCGAGAAAGATACTGGCAGGAAAATTAAAGATCTAAGAAGTGATAACGATGGATAATATGTGTCGCATGAATTCAAGAAATTTTGTGCTTCAGAAGGCATTCGACGGGAGTTGATAGCGCCTCATAACCCACAACATAATGAGGTGGCTGAAAGGAAGAATAGAAGTATTGTGGGAGTGGCATATGAGATGTTACATGATCAGGGCCTACCATTACAGTTATGGGCTAAAGCATGCAACATAGTTGTTTATTTGCAAAACAGAAGCCCTCATCGAATTCTCTGGATGAATACACCAGAAGACGCTTTTTCAGGGAAGAAACCAAATGTGGCACACTTCAAGATCTTTGGTTCATCAGTCTACTACCATGTTACCAAATATGCACAGAAAAATCTAGAGCCAACAGCCAAGTTGGGCATATTTGTGGGGTACATTGATACACCTCACAACTATCATGTGTACCTGCCAACCAACAGGATGATAGTGGTTCGCAAAGATGTGAATTTTGATGAAGAGAAGGCCATGAGATGTTGCCTTGAGAGGGAGCTTCAACTACATGCAGTTGAGGAGCTTTTAGCTCTAAAGGAGGAACCCCAGGATGATGTGAAGTAGCCACATGCATAGGAGCAGGGAGTGGCAACACCCACGCATACAAAGACTTCTAGATATGGGAGAAAGCACACCATAGAGGCTAACAGGTTATTGCATGATGCTAGAGAGAATGTGGGAGCACCCACATCACAACGCAGGTAGAGGAGGTCACTAGAGAGGTATACTAGATACATGGCTCTAATGAGTGAGAGTGTAGATATTGACCCATCCTCATTCAAGGAAGCAATGTAACAACCAATGTGGGTTGATGCCATGGTTGAGAAGTATGACTCCATTATCAGAAATACTGTTTGGGAAGTGGTCCCAAGACTAGCAAACAAGTCAGTGGTGATTTCTAGATGGCTTTACAAGGTAAAACAAGCAGCAGATGGGAGTGTGGATAAACATAAGGCCATATTTGTGACCAAAGGGTTCTCTCAGGTGGAGGGAATTGATTATGATGAGACTTTTTCTCTTGTAGAAAGGTACTTATCAATCAAATATATTCTAGCGCTGTTAGTGCAGATGGGATGGAAGATACATCAAATGGATGTAAAGAGAACATTCCTCAGCAGTATGATTGAGGAAGAGGTGTTTATTGAACATTCGGAAGGATTTGAGACCTTGCATGTGTGTAGACTCAAGAAAGTGTTGTGTGGAATGAAACAAGCACCCTGTGCTTGGTACACTAGGATTGGCAGTTATTTCACTCGGTTGGGCTTCACCAAAAGTGAAGCAGATGCAAAACCTTACCATATTGTGGTTGAAGGTAAATTGTTGATTGTTGTATTATATGTCAATGATTTGATTCTGACAGGTGATGAGAAGTTGATCAAGTCTTACAAAGAGGATCTTGCAAGAGAGTTTGAGATGAAGGACTTGGGGCTCATGCATTACTTTCTTGGTATGGAAGTATGGCAAGGAGATGAGAAATTGTTTGTCTCTCAGGGAAAGTATGCCAACGAGATATTGAAGAAATTCCTGTTGAAAATGGCAACAAGAAATGCTAAAAATAGAGGTGCTAAAAATAACAGTTTAGGTACCAGTGTTGGATTGGGCAACAGGTAATGAAAAATGGAAGTGCTAAAAATAGAATTGCTATTTTTAGCATTTCAGGATGGATTCCTATTTTAGTCAATCCCTAGACTAAAAATAGGAAGTAAAATTGGAATCTGAACTTAACATTCGTTTGAAAATAAATTAATTAATTCTGCATGAGTTAATTAGTTGTGAAAAATCAAACATGAAGTCTATGTGAGGAAATGCAACAGTTTATCTATTAATTGAGGAATTTATCCATCAATTAAAGAGATCAACATGAGTTCTAATTTGAGTATTAATTAGTTGACTCAGTTAACTGAGTCAAGTTCAGTTATATTTGATTTAAACAGATTGTTTAAATTAAGTAAGTTCAGTTAGTTAATGCTTGCATGCATGTAACCACTGCACTTCAGATAACTGAAGATTCTCTCATGAATAACACATGCATGTCAGTTCAAACAAAGACCCAGTTGAGATTAGAGGAGGGACATTGTACTATCAATTGGATGGATTTTTCCTATAAAGGAAAATCATCCAAGCAGAAGGATTAAGGTTCCTTGAGGATTGTGCAGTTTTACAGGGTGTGAGATCAGTGTGAGAGATCAGTGTTACACTTGGTAACAGGAGGATCACCCAGGAAAAACTGTGCAAGGAAATAAGAGGCTTGGAGGGTAGAGGAGAAGTCTTGATTTCCTGTGAGCATCCAGGAGGATTGCACTGAGAGCTGGATAACTATGAGAGATAAGGCTTTGTGTAATCCTGATGTATTTCCACCTTCATCTGTGAGGATTGCACTGAGAGCTAGCTAGCTGTGTGAGAGCTAAGGCTTTGTATAAATCCTATGTATGATAATACAGAGAGTGTGGTTTTAGGCTGAGGCTTTCCCCAGGTTATATCTTCTGTGTTATGTGTGATTGATTGCTTCTTATCAGTTATATGTATTCTTATTGATGTTGCTCATGTTCGATTAAGCTTTTGCTAAATTGGTTGTAGAAGTAGATCAAGTATTTTGCTTTAGTCTATTGCATTATCAAGTGATCTACAGGTGAGAATTTCTACATGGTATCAGAGCTAGCTGATTTGTAAAAAAATTCTATAGTTCCACATGGAGAGAATTAAACCCATGGAGACTCCTCTAGCGGGTAACTAGAGGAAGGAGGACGTTACTTTAGATGAAGTAGTGGAGGCTACTATTTATAGAAAGCTTTGTGGATTCACTTTATGTATTTGGTGTTGATTTGGGATAGCATCAGATGTGCTCTAGGCCTCAAATTTTGAGGGGAGGCTTGGGAACATGTATTACAAAGAACCCATAAAGAATTTTGGGAAATTCCACCCATAAACAATTCTATTAAAATAATTAAAAAAATAATAATGGGCCCCTAAGTCTAAGCTTAGGAAATTAAAAATATTAATGGGTATTAATCTAATTGTGGGTGTAACTTCTAGAAGAAGACAAGGATCAAGCTAAAATGATATTATCCATTGATTATATTTTAATCTAGGTCATCGAATGTCAACGAGAATATTATTTAAGGAAGCTTGAGGGTCATTTGGAAGACACGACGAGAGATCAAGAGATCAAATTTCTGAAGTGAGAAGTTCTCAGGAGGAAATTCTGATCAAGTAGATTTCTTGCAGTTGAGGTGCAGAGATAGCATCCGGAGAGAGAGATAGATTTTCTCAATCGGAGAATCATCAATAGAGAGAGGTAGAGAGTGATCCAGCAGCTCTCATGCAGATGTTGATGCAGGGCCACACAGGGCCACGCAAAGGTAGTGCAGAGGGTGACAAAGAGTCTGAAATTTTGCAGCAGAGTCAATTTCAGAAGTCGAGAACGAGGTGTAAGACCGGGAAGCTGAGAGCAGTGACTCCGTGCAGAAAATTGATCATCTGGTTGGGTGACGCAGTGCCTAGAGGGGCTGACACAAGAACTATGTGAGGATTGCGCAAGGCAGCGCAGGGCCTGCTAGAGGCACCACATATAGTGACCAGAGTAATCAGGATTTTTTTCAGTGATTGTGTGAGGTAATCTCACAAATATTTCTGCCAGTATTTCTCTCTGTGTAACTGAATAACCCTTGAGGTATTTAGAGATTTATTCAGAAATTTCTATTTCTTAATAATAATAAACCCTCTAAACTGTTGCATTGGTTTTCCCGCATTACATTTTTTCTGGGGACATTTGTCCAAAAATAACGATGTTATTGTGTTATATTTTCTTTCTAGCTTGGTCTCTTCTTCTTTTTTCAAGTTGTTCATGGACACCCGCGGTCACTGGGTGGCCACTACGTCCACGGAAACATCTAATCTTGATCAAGGGTATCAAGCCCCACAGCCAATAGCTAGGCCTAACCCCAAGGGCTTCAGGGAGAATTGACCTTGTGACCTCCTGAACGGCGAGGCACTTATTTGACCAATTGAGCTAACCCTTGAGGCTTCTTGCTCAGTCTCTTGTTTCCACATATAAATTAATTAAGTGAAAGCTGTAGTGTATGTATTTCAATATTTTCCTTAGGAAACTGCAAATAACGTGTTCATGTAAATCTAACAATTAGGAGAAATATCATTAGTTGTTGCAATAGGTATTTCGATTTACGAATTTTCACATGGTATCAGAACTGCAGGTGGAACAAGAAGAGAAGTGCTAGAGAAATCAATGTTGAGTAGAAGAGGGAGATCGAAAAGATGCAGGAGGAAGAAGTTCGAAATCCCAGAGGGTTAGCGCAGTTCTACTGGAGGGCTTATTTTCAAGGCAGTCTCTCTCTGAGTGAGTTGATAGAGAGGAAGGACTCCCAGTTTGAAATTTTGTCGAGGAAGAGGGAGTAGCATTGAAGCCTCAGCATGAGGACAAGCTGGTGGGACGCAGATTTTTCTGTAGGCAGTTTGTTGGGCAGAAAATCGTCAAAAGAGAGAAAAGAAGCATGGTTGAGGAATTTCTTCCTCAAATAATTCCTAGCTAAGGAATTTGAATTCTCTAGAGCTGAGCAGTAGCAAGGGGCAATAGTTTTACTAGATCTAGCAGGGAGTGTGTAGGCTAGCCTAGTAGCAACACAGAGGAAAGAGGAGATTTTTGACATTTGTGGCATATTTGGCAATCAGTGGCTTGAGGGATCAGGACAGGTTGGATGGGGCATCCAACTACATCATATGGAAGGTGTTAGCGCTTGAAATTTCACCTCAGGCTGAAAAAGGTAAACTCCAAGGCAACATCAAACCACTTAGCCTCGTAGCTAGCCCTACGGGGCAGGAGAGGGCTCTCTCCGATCTATCTCGGTAAAGATCTTC
>APFE030063045.1:790-19162 GCA_000404065.3 Pinus taeda
AACTTGAAAACACTTGCATTGAGGCCTCCTGAGTATGAAGTTCAATAACCCTGAAGACACCCTCTGAAGATTAACCTTGGAAAATGCCTTTTTCCCATTAGCGCGGGTCCACAGTGTATTACCCGCGCCAATGGCTCAGTCCTTACAAAGAGGGCACGCCCATAAGCGCTCTGTCCCAGAGCACGGCCCGCGCCACACAATTCGGGCATGATTTTTTGGCCAGCGCATGCTAGAATGCTTTTTCCCTTGTGACTCACCCAGTTCCTTGAAGGAAAAAGCCCATAAAAGCATCCGGGTTTCGGCTTTTCTATCCAAGGCAATGGCTATTATGAGACATTACCAAAACTCAGAATGTGTCCACGTACAATGCATATGTCCTCTCCCTTTATCTATAAAAGCCTGTCTCCCCATAATGGACAGGCTAGTTTTTGGAGGCTAAAGCAAAAGAGCAAACAAGCTAGTGTGAGAGAGATATTTTTTGAGCTAAAAGTTGAAAGTAAGTTTATGCTGTCGGATTGTTGAGAGAGAAAGTGATTTTGCAAGACGTGTTAGACTGACTGCCCACCCAGCTAGAGGAGTTTTACAGTGTCAAGCCTTAAGTGGTTGTAATTTCTTCTCTCATTTCTATTTAATGCAAAGCGACTGTCATTATGGTTTCATTCATGTGTTACATCGGTGATATGTGAATTGTATCTTGCTTGAATGGTACATAGCTGTATGTTTTTGGATTTTATGCTTGTTGTGGGTTATTCTTCACTTGTGCAGGTATCTATGTGTGGATAGTGACCGGCCGGAGATAGAGGACAGGAGCGACACTTCCCCCCACAACAAACAAGCGTTGGATCCCAGGTTGGTCTCCTTGATCGACTTCTAAATTATATAGCTAGGAACTTGCATGCAGCGTGATTGATTGTTGCTAGACCCCTGTGGGGCTAGTGGGATCCACCTCTGTCCGCAGAGGGGATTTACCTCCGCAACAGCCACCACATCTCTTCTCACAGATAAGCTACCATCGCCCTAGTTGTTTATTTCCATTTTCTGTTTGTAAGCATATCTTAGTATTTTACATTAATGAAATGAAGTATTATTTCCGCTGCATCTTTGGGTTTATGGTTATCTCTGTAATTTGTTGCGTTCCTATTTAAATCTGGATCAGTGGTATCAGAGCGCGGTCTGCTTTTCTCTGTTTTTCTTTGCATGTCCCCAACAAGGTCGGGATATAAGGAGTTAGGGCTTGAACTGGTTGAACCTTTGCAAGACCAGCCTCGCAAATCCCGACGGCCTCCCATGGTGGATGAAAAGAAAGACAAGGGAGCAAGAGATCCTATCAAAATCTTGCTCGAAGAAGCTCTCGAGTGACAAAGGAATGCGATGATGGACAACTTTGCCCAGATCCTTTAGTGGCTACCCAGGGGCGACTCATCGGCTTCCCACAGCTACTCTAGAAACGCCACACTGTTTAAGGTACAAGTTAATTTTGAAATCCCCATATTCGAGGGTCAGATAGACACAAATGCCGTCGATAAATGGTTAAATACACTAGAGGGTTATTTTTTTGTTCATGATTTTTCGAGTCAGGAAAAGATTAGTTTCACTCTTCTCAAAGTAGCCCCCCACGTCAAGGACTGGTGGGAAACCTACTGCGAGCAGAAGGATGAAAGTATCAGCTCACTATTGTCAGCCGCACCCACATGGAATTCATTCTGGGATGCCATCAAGGAGCAGTACTACCCTGTCGGAAGCTATGAGGATCAATACATAAAGTGGACCACACTGCAGCATGGAAGGGACCAAGACATGCTGGAGTTTAGAAATATTTTCCATACCCTTCACATAAAGTTAGGTATCAAGGATTTGAAGCAGCATTTGATACTCAAACACTGTGGCTACCTGCACAAGTACATCCAGGAAGAAATAGAATTCCTGAACCTCTCCTCGCTTGGCACGACATACGGATATGCTGTCAAGGTTGAGCAAAAGTTTAAACAGAAGAAGCGAGACTTTGGATCTGCAAATATGAAGCAAGGGAAAGGTGCCCTCAAACTACAGAACAAAGGACAAAGCCAAGACAGGGTGACCCAAGACAACCCAACAAAGCTGCAAGCAAAGAACAGCACCACGAAGCCGAAAAAGGACAAGGGAAAATGGTGTGAGTTCCATAAGAGCTCCACTCACAACAAAAGTAAGTGTCAGGCCAAGCAGTCACTGGTGGCTGAGCTAAAGGTTTCAGAATCAGATCCACGTTCCGACTCTAAGTTAGAACCTGACAAGGTGAATGACAAAGGAAAGGAGATTATCGATGTAGAGCCCAACACCACCATTGCCACCACGAAGATCTAGAAGGAGGAACATGAAGATCCAGAGGAGGAGGAGCGTCTCTTCCACTCATAGATGTGGGTAAAGGGATCCCTGCTACAGTTCATTGTTGACAGTGGGATCCAAAAGAACCTCATTTCGGCAGAGGTCGTGAAGCAGTTGGGCTTACCAACCAAAGCACATCTACAACCGTACACCATTGGGTGGCTTCACCAAGGACGTGATCTTTGTGTGAGCCAGCAGTGTCACCTTCCATACAACATCAAGCTCTTCACGGATGAGGTATTGTGTGACATTGCTCCCCTTGAAGTTTGTGATGTATTATTAGGGCAACCATACTTGGGGAAGCGACATGTTGTGTATGAATCAAGGCCCCGCGGTGTTATTATTACTTTGGGAAATAAGTTGTACAGGATACCAGAGGTAGAACCACCTACTGCCATCTCTTTTGTTATTGCAAAACAATGCAGTAAGCTCATTTCCAAAACCAGGAAATTTGTTTTCCTCATGATATGCCATCAAGGAAAGAAGAAGACGGTGTCCACGACCTCTCGACAGGGCCCCTCCGCATTACAACTACAGATGGACAAGGTCGTGGAGGAGTATGAGGACATCTTCACCTCCCTGCAGGGGTTCCTTTGCACTGCCAGGTCAAGCACTCCATCGATCTGACCCTAGGTGCGTCACTGCCAAATGGACCAATCTATCAGTGCTCTGTTTTGGAGAACGATGAAATCAAGAAGCAAATTCAGGAGCTACTACAAAAAGGTCACATCCGTCCGAGTTCATCGCCCTATGGGAGCCTGGTCGTGTTGGTATAGAATAAGGATAGGACTTGGAGACTCTATATTGGCTATCGGGTTTGAAACAAGATCACTTTCTGTAATAGGTATCCGATCCCAGAGATCGATGACCTCCTGGACCAAGTGAAGGGGGGAAAATATTTCCGCAATATTGATTTGAAGTTAGGATATCACCAGGTACCAATCAAACCCTCCGATGTGTGGAAGACTACCTTCAAAGCCAAGGAGGGCCTTTTCGAATGGTTGGTTATGCCTTTCGGATTGACGAATGCTCCTTCAACCTTCATGAGGCTAATGGATGACATCTTGTGCCATTCACCAACTCATTTGTAGTGGTATACTTGGATGACATCCTGATCTTCAGCCAGAGTTGGGAAGAGCAACTTCAACACATCCAAGAGGTTCTCCAGACACTGCGGCAACACAAGTTGTGTGCCAATTTGGAGAAATGCACTTTTGGCATGACCGAGGTTCATTATCTTGGATACAGTATTGATGAACAAGGGGTGCATGTGGATCCAGCCAAGATCCAAGTCATTTGGGATTGGCCCTCTCCAACCACTCTAACGGAGCTCTGCAACTTTCTAGGTTTTTCCAACTTATACCGTAGGTTCGTGTTGGGATTTTCTCATATCACTTGGCCCTTGATTCAGGTCACCAAGGGAGGAGTGAAAGAAAAATTCTTTTGGTCTGAATCTCAAAAGAAGGCATTCACAGAGTTGAAAGACCACCTTTGCTCTGCACCAGTGCTCACATTGCCAGAATTGGAACAACCATTTGAGGTAAAGACAGATGCCTCTGACTATGCTATTGGGGCAATCCTTACTCAACAAGGGCATCCAATGGCATATCACAGTGGGACACTTTAAGACATAGTCTGAAAGTACCCCACTTATGACGAAGAGATGTATTCCATTATGTAGGCCTGTCGACAACGGAAACATTACATTTGGGGGAAGGAAATGGTCATCCACACAGACCACTGACCCCTCCAGTTCATACAGACCCAAGGGAAATTACAAAATGATCTCCATCAGAAGTGGTCCACATACCTGCAAAAATTCCATTTGAATATCAAGTATAAGAAGGATAGCACCAATAATGTTGCAAATTGCCTCAGTCGACCACTGATCATGTCATTAACCACCGTGCTCAACTCTTGTGGGCACAAGAATTCTGATTGGCCACTTATCTACAAAAGCCACCCAGAATTTGGCCACACATACCAGACACTCTTGGAGGGTGGCATGTTCCATATTTTCACCTCCAGGGTGCCCTATTATACCACATGGGTCACCTTTGTGTTCCTTCAAGTGAGTGTGCCAAGATGATTAGGGAAGCACACTACAGTCAGACTGCTGGGCGTTTTGGGGTCGAGAAAATGGTGGCAGTATTATAGAAGTATTTCTACTGGCCAAATCTTTGACAGGATGTCGGGAAGTACATCAGATCATGCACTGCCTGTGTCATTGCCAAACCGACAGTCAAGAAGCAAGGCCTCTATACCCCGCTACCTACCGCTAGTCGACCTTGGGAATCCATCTCCATGGATCACATGTTAGGCCTTCCTTCCACTAAGCATGGAAACAACTATGTTTTTTTTGGTCATCGACAGGTTCTCGAAGATGGCCATTATGGTGGCCTGCAAGAAGAATATCGGAGCATAATCCACTGCTAAACTCTTCTTTGAACGAGTGTGGGTGCACTTTGGTATTCCATAGTCTATCATCTCTGATCAGGATAGTAGGTTCCTCAGTACATTTTGCTCTAGTTTCTAGTCGATGCTGGATACCAAACTCACTAAGTCCACAACCTTCCATCCTTAAAATGATGGCCAGATAGAGGTTGTCAATAGGATGATTATACACATTCTGCACATGTACAACTCAAAGAATCCATGCACATGGGATGAGAGCCTCCCCTATGTTCAGCACAGTTACAACCGGGCTCTCCATAGCTTGACTGGCCACAACCCTTTTCAGGTGGGCTTGGGACTCCAGCCACTATGTCCCATTGACGTGGCCATGCCATTTGCAGCTACTCATGCATATTCGGCTCATGTCCAGTCTAAAAAATATAAGGAAAATAACTTCATTGAGCACATCCAACATATTCACCACCAAGTCCATGACATTCTAGAAAAATAAAATGCCAAGTACAAGTATCGACATGATCAACATCGGGTGCCACACAAGTTTCAGGTGGGCGACAAATACTGGTTGCATTTGCAAAAGGAATGCCTTACCGGAGCCTATCGGAAACTCAGACCACTCCAATATGTTCCTTACACCATTACCAAGGCTATGGGAGACAATGCATTTGAGCTCATCGTTCCCCCATTCCTTGGCCTGCACCTTGTGTTCAAAGTGGACCACCTTCGACCATACTTTCCACCATTACTAGACACATTTGATATTGCAAAACAACTCACACCCACAGAGTTAAATCCAGATTGCATGGAACAAGCTGCAATTGATCAAATCATGGACACACAGATCAAGCACACTCACCAACAGAACATCCAACTGTATCGAGTTGTCAAAGCAGGCCAACTTCTTCACTAGGGCAAGTGGCTCACCAGGGACCAAGTTCAGCAGATGTTTCCTCATCTCATGGAGGAACTCAACGCAATGGGGACCATTGCTTCCTAGGGGGAGGAATGATCCAGTGGATATTGGTGGCCACCCGCCAAGTCCACTTGTACCCCCACCATTGTTTCTTTCAGCTCTTCAGTTTCCTTAATTGTAGCACAATTTACTATTTTTAGTAGTTTTTCCGGTCCTAAACTTTCGGAGCCGTTTTGAGGCCCTAAACTATGGTTTTTCGGAAACATGGGAGCAACATGGGTCCATGGACCTATGTTACTCTTTCCAAAGTTGTAGTTCTCAGATATATCTTTCTAACGAGATATTGTATGCGTCAAACAGAGATCGTATGCCAAAGTTACGACCCCGGGAAGTTGATGTACCAATTTAACCAAACGGGGCCCACAGTTTGGTGTTTCATCTTCTAGGGTTAGGTTTTTGGATGTTTAGGGTTGTCCATTGTTTCTCAACAATAAATAGGCCTTCGAGCTTCATCGTAACACAGTTCAAAGGCATGTAGCCACCACATCTCTTCTCACAGATAAGCTACTATCGCCGTAGTAGTTTATTTCCATTTTCTGTTTGTAAGCATATCTTAGTATTTTACAATAATGAAATGAAGTATTATTTCTGTTGCATCTTTGGGTTTATGGTTATCTCTATAATTTGTTGCGTTCCTATTTAAATCCGGATCAAGTGCGTCCCTGGTGGCTAAGGGCCCGACCCTAGTGGATCACTTGCTTTCTGTACCATTATTTTCCGATTACAAGTCGTTCATGGTTTGATTTCTTTTACTTGATTCATTCAATAATCTGTTATTCCTTGTCATTCATTTACTGGCTCTGTTATATGTAATTCGTATTTGAATAGTAAAGTTATCATTTACAACTGAAATGTTATGCTGAAATCATATTGCATTGTTGTTCCTTTACAGATTGACATTACTGTGTAACATTGCTGTTCGTTTATAGATTGACATTACTATTCATTGACAGAGTGACATTGCTGTGCATTTACGGATTGGTATTGTTGTTCATTTAGCTATGGTTTACCTCTAATTTTATAGCTGCTCATTCAGATTACCATTCCATTGCAACTGCAATTGTTGTTCCTTTATGACTGTGGTTAATATTTATTGTGCTAAACTCATATTACTGATTCCATCATTATAGATTCGTTGTGTGTTAACATTTGATTTAGTTCGTTGTGTGTTTACATTTGATTTAGTTTGTTGTTCAATATTTCGTAGACTTACTTAAGTTTGTTGTTCCATTCTCGGTTTGCTGTTCAAAATCATTTCCTAGTTAAAGATTACTGCTCATTTCCTTTAGATTACAATTGCTTCTTAATTCATTCCTGTAAGTTAAAGCTTTGTTGTTCGATCTTTTCAATAGATTAGTTGTTGTTCCCTTTTCTATTATTTGAATTATCATTTCAAGTAATTGCTTTAGTGTGAACAGAACGATCTGCAACTATAGTGAACATTGACTATTGTTGTATGGTTCCCAGATGGGAGATCTTCTCTTTGATTGCTTTTCATTTGAATCAGTTTACAAAGGAAAGAGTTACCATTACCGCATCCTTGACTGATGAGTGTTGTAGTTTCTTAAATGAATCATTTAGTTACAAAGCATTTCAATTTCTTGCCATTACTTTTAGAATTTGTTTTCAGCATTTATTTACTGTTGTAAAAGAACTATACTACTAGTATTACTCTTGACAAGTGACTGCCTCAGACTGAGTACACTCTTGAGATAAAAAATCGTACGTGGATTGATAATTAATGTAGGGTAAATAGAGGTTAAAAAGACCCTTTTTACTGCTCAACAACGTCCCCAAAGTAGCGAATATATTTATATTTGCTTTTAAAGGTCGATTTTATAGCCACTGTTAGGCATCCTTCCAGGCATCTAGTAAGCCGAGTGATTGGACTAACATACCCAGGTATTTGTTTATGTATTAATGCTATCCCCTGCATTTTGTACAACTTTAACGAGATATCCATGGATAGGAATCCGGTGGGTGGCTTCATCAGCTCCTCTATGGTTGTTTTCGAGTTGCATAATGTGGAAGGGTGGTTTATGTAACCACAGGTGAAGGGAGGATAGGTTTATGGGGGTGCATGTAAGATTGCGAGGAGAAACCATTGAGCATGAAGGGTTTTGCTTAGCGAGATGCACTGGAGTGCCTCTCACCTTTCCCATTTAAGTAAAGTAAATTCCACTCACAGGGGCATAGTCACATCTTCTCTTATTTTCAATCTGCAAGAAGAGAGATATTTGGTATGAACACGCCGCATTGATTTCGAAGACACTGCAGTGGTTATTTCCTTGCCTTTCTCCCAGTGTAAAGTTAATTAAATTTTGAAATTTGGGTTGTTCCTAAGCAAGCTAGGAACACTTCACTAGTAGTCGTTTTAATTCTTTGGTGCTAGGTATTAATAGAGACCATCTTTCCAAAACAAAATGTAAAAAAGTAAGAAAGAAAGAAGAAGGCGGCAGTGACCCTTCGAATGATGTGTGTGTGCATTCTTGTTAATTACTCTATTCTGACATACATAGAGTAATGTGCTAGGGAATGTTTCATGAAGAGCTAGTCTTTCTCTGCTCCAGAAATCGATTCACAAAATTTTGGTAGAGTACTTTGCTCTCTATGTTTAACAATTTGGAAGTGTGCACTGAAGGTATGGTACATTGGTTCAACTCCATGTTGTGAATAAAAATCTTCAGTTCAAAATGATGTCTTTTTTCTAACTCATCTTGTTGAAAAATCTACTCCTTTGTGTTGAACAATTTTTTGAGGGCCATGAAACGTGTTGCAATGAGTTCAACTCTTGAATGCATTACACCCTTGCCATTCCATTAGTCATATGGGGCAAGTCAATGCCATGAGAAGTTGAAAAGGTACAAGAAAATGTTTATTTTATAATATTCAACTACTTGAATGCCACAATATGCCCTGAGGAGAAAGTAGGGCTGTAACGATTTTGCACAAGATTTTTTATCCTCACGATGATGCTAGACTGAGGTCTATGTAACTAGATTTGATACTGACCTATTTCTTGTTTTGAGTCTCATCGTTTGGGAATGCACAATATACTTTTCCTTGTATATGAATGCAACAAACCATCGTTGTGTGTGGATTTGGAGGATAATTGTAAAGTTAAAATCTTGCTTTTGGTTCATTCCTCAAGGAAGAATATCACTTGATTGTTGTATTTTTCTAGGAGAGAAAATTTTGAGAACAACTTGCAGTGACATTGGTTCATAGTTGTGAACAAATTATAAAGTGTAAGTTTCACATTGTATAAAATGACTCATATTGGTGAATTATTAGAGTTATTTAAAACTCTGAGACAATCTACTTCTGATGACACATTCCAAATCAACAAAGGCTCTCTCTCAAAAATTCAGACTTGTCTACAATATGCAGAAGAACAGATTGATTTTTTGTAGCTTGAATCTCAACTACAGCAGAAAGAATTCCAACAATGGTTTCATCATTTTGAACCTATTTTTGTTCAAAATATTGAGACGGGCTCCCATAAAAAACCCGAAATTGATCAGATTTTTGACCCCCTCTCAGGAGTAGCTGTAGATGCAGATGCAAAAACTTAGTCTTCACTTCCGAAGCTCGTCAGGAGAACTTGGGAAGAGCTTGTCCACAACAATCACAGAACTGGTCTTGGATATGACAAGGACGTTTCCTTTCACTTTCCAGATTACTCAAAACCCATCGAGTTTCAAAATGCTAGATTTCTTCATGACAGTTCACCTTCAGCTATTCCAAATTCCGCCCCTCTTCCATAGCAACAGATTGTGAAATTCCAACACTGTGACCAAGTTGGCCATATGAAATATCACCGTTTTGATCTTCATCCATGTAAGCACTGTCATAAAACCAGTCATTCTTCAAATAGATGCTTCAAAAACAAACCTCCTGCAAGAACAAAGATTCATCTTAGATGGATCGCTTCTTGGCAATAGGCATCAACAACCAAGAAGATATTCTAGTCATATGTCAGAACTTGTTCTAGAGTATTGAACAATCTTGCAATTGAGTTTTCCCCATCATCTCACCTTGTATCTGAAAGGTGGGGAAATTATGGTCATATACAAGCTTCAAAGCCACATCAAGTAATCTTGAGCCACAACGTGCCATACCAGATTCAGAGGTGTAGCCAGAGAAAAAGATTCCCTTGAACATGGCTTCAGTCGGTGATTCCTCTTCAAATAATTGGGGACACTTCATCTAATAGAAGACTTTGGCTTCTTGCCATTTTTGGAAGAGTTCCAAGAATTGCATTAAGCATTCCAGAGTTTTTGGTCATCCTTAAACCATAACAGGTTGAGACCTCCCTTTTCAGGATGAGGTTCTCCCTTTTATTAGGGGTGACACCTCCCTTTCAGTGTTGAAGGTTTCCCTCTTCAAAACATCAAGAGCACTTTCTCTAGCAGAAGACTTGAGCATCATGCCAGTCTTGGAAGAGTTCTGGGAACTGCACTAAGCGTTCCAGTGTTGGTGATCATCCTTAAACCAACACCCTTTATACCAACATTTCAGAGAGCACATTCAGCCTAGTGCTACCATGCATTTTTTGCACATTTTGTATTACAACTCTCTTCTTGGGCTCATACATAACCCTTTGGATTAATGGGGGAATGTTGGACACCTAATCCTCTAAGGGTTGGTGTGGAAGCTCAACAGCCAAAAGGAGTCCAAGGGACCCTCTTTATATAAATAGAAAAGTGCTATATAAAAGAAAAAAGGAATAAGAAAAAGACACATATCTATATGATTACTAACATGATTTATCAGATGAAGGATCGGGGGTCTCATCAAGAGCCAGCTTACCATGATCATAATGAAGAAAGTGAAGAGCCATTCCCACTATGGCCACCACACTAGGGATATGATCCAAGAGGCACATCAGAAAAATAAAAAGTCCTTGGAACAGGAGGTCTCATCATGAGCTGACCTGTCCACCTTTCACACTTTCCTGGTGAATGGCATTGTGATTCATCTGGTTACCAAGCCAGCACAATGGCCTCCATTCTGACATCGCACAACACTTTCCTAGGCATACACAAAGGATTATGGTTCCAAGGGTGAAATAAGCAACTTTGTCAAGGTTATGGACACATGTGGGCAACAAAGCTCTCTTGATGGTATTGAAGTCATATTTCTTATACACCAATAGTCATTATAGACCCTTCTTCTTATATCTTTATAGTGATTTCAAATGAGATTATGTCATATAACCCTTTTGAACCTTTGATACATGAAAATTGTTTACGAATCAATCATGATGGTTAAAGTGGATAATGACTGCAAAAGAACTTTTATTCATGTCAGCTATCTTATCCTCCATTTTTCGCATCATATCACAACATTTCCATATTTATTAGTGATTTCCATCATACGCCTCAATTTCTGTAATCCACTCATTTTTGTAAACATGTCATATATCTATACATTGTTCCTTTATTCCACTGTACGATTGCAGTTCAGCATGTTGCTCCTTTATTTGACGACCGAGGATGGCCTATCACATTACAGGGGGGCGTAGGTGATCTCCATAATTCACTGGCATACATGTGAGCTCATTTTTCAGAGGTATTATGACTGCACCAAAACTTGGGAATAGCAAGTCCAGCGATATTTTGTTTCCCAATATGCATGGCTTGCTATTCCAACACCAATTCCATGTTCTGCTCTACAAAAATTACTAGTGAGTTAAAAATTTGAATAGCTTGTTGTTCCATCATCTTCTCTGTTCTTTCTTAACAGTGAGCTAAAAATTTGAACAGCTTGTTTTTCCATCGCCGTCTCTGTGTTTTGACATTGTGCTAAGAGTGAAAAAGATGGGAGGAAGATCAATTCATAGTGAGCCACAGGTGTTAATGGTATTTGATGCTACACGAGAAATCTTAGCAAGGGCAGATGGATATCCTACCTTAACTGTCTACAACAATCTAACGAGACGGTGGCAATCAAGTTTCTGCAGAATTTGCAGGAAAATCATTCCATGGTGAGAGAAAGATAGATAGCAGCCACAGATGACATAATTGCTGAAGTTTTGGGACTGCCAGTCGTTGGACCTGTATGGACTCTGGAAAAGGTGAGACTGCGAGACGCCATAACCATCTTCCAGGATGAAGGGCAGAACCTTACTGTCAAAGGGAAAGGAGTCCTGCCGGCAACCTTGGGAGAGCCTTGGGCAGAATTGGCGAGAATTATCCAATGCTACATCATTTGTGATCGTAGAAAAGACGTGGTAACACCACGCCATCTCAAACTATTAGCCGTATTAAAGCAAAAATGTGCTGTGAATTTGCTTGCGTTCTTAAATTTTTTATTACATGATGTTGCCCAAAACATGAGAAAATCTCGCCATGTAGAGTCAGTAGTAAGCCATCATGGTTTAATTCGGTTGATAGTCAGTTACAATCTTGCCCAATAGCAGAGTAGTTGGGAAGAATTGTTTTTCTCGATAGATGGGGGACTGGACTTGCCAGCCCCAAAATGAAAACATATTGCTAGCACATCAAGTAGGCCACCGAAATGAAGACAATTTATCAGATTGGCAAGGAGCAGAGGAATGTTGGGAAATTCCCAGGGAAACATTAGCCAACCTGTGGAAATACATGATTCAGAAGATGAGAAACCCCCACAGCTTGAAGGTGGGGAAAATGAACAAGAATTAGAGGGAAATGAAGAAGAAGAACCAGAGGAGGAGACAGAGCAATCCAGTCAGGAAGAAGGGGAGGAAACAAAGCAATGAAAGAAAATTCCACTGCAAAACCCTCTACAAGAAGATGAATTGGCCCAAATTTTGGCCAATATGGGAGAGTATGTCCAAACTCACAACCCACTTAACCCCCATACCGAAGAAGGGCCGCAAGAACACTCTGCTCATGATAAAAGTGCATCCAAGGAAATATGTGATGAGGAGGAAGAAGAAGAGGATCACTCTACTCATGATAAAAGTGTATATGGGGAGAAGAGTGACGAGGAAGAGGAAGAACAACAATTTGTTCCTAGTCAGAATACACCTGAAGAATTGCATGATGAGAAGAGGTAGAAAAAGAAGCTGCCCAGGAGATAGTAGAACAAACCAGGGTTTCTACCATTGAAAAGCTTGATCAACAGAACACTCAGGAGGTGTTCCAAGAAGGAAACATGGAAATTGGCCAAGGCAAAGGTACAATACGTGAAGTACAAAGCCTAGGCCTTAGAAAAGAAACAGTTGTTCCTTCTTAGAAAACAGATGAAATTAAAAAATTGGGAAAGGAACAACAAGGATTTCTTAACGTAATTAAGCAACCCGGATAACAAATAAGAGTCTTAAAAATGGGGAAGAACTCAAAAGGAACCTCTGGGGCAAAGTGTGCAGCTACCCAGGAAAAACCCCATAAGAAAAATACCAAGAGGACTCAAGTCAAACCTATTATTCAAAATCGCAAGGAACAATATTTGGCTGTTGCAAACGCAGAAGCACAGACAGACGACACACCAGCCTGTGATAAGGGGGTCCAGGCAGACTGGACAATCTGTGAGAAGGAAACTCAAACCATAAAAACTAGATGTTGCAATAAGAAGATCCAGGTAGATCTCCAACCCAAAATTTTCATGATGGATAATGACCCGATGATAGTAACTCTGCAAAAATATTTAGCACAAGCCCAACAAACGATAGATAAACTCATAGAGGAAACTGTTCCTCAAGAAAAATATCATAAGTTAGAAAAACAGCTAAAGAACATCAATGCATCGGAAAGCTAGGCCTTCGATGGATGGCGAAGGTCAAAGGAAAGAGTAAAAAAGATAACCCATAGACTAGAAATAGTTATAAATCAAATGGATACCTTATATTCTCTGTATACTGATGTTCTAGCGTGTAGGGCACCTGCCAGAAACTATGCTTTGTTTTTTATGGAAAGATATTTACAATTGAAAATTAAGGCTGTCAAGGCAGGAGTGTCGATAGAGATAAAAACCATTAATGATTTCATAGACTGTTGTAAGCATTACGAGGTGAAAGTTCAATGATTTTTATGTGAATTTTATTTGCACAATGCTGTGTTAGATGGAGAAACATAACAGAACCCTAGCCTTTTTGTGGGTGATGTCCAACTTCAGGAATTTATTTCTTTTGGTGTTAATGAGATAAAGTGGCTTAAAGCCTACAATGTCTTCCAGAGACAGGAGAATGGGTTAGATCTATGGGTAAGGGCTGAACCTAGAGACCCATTGCAATTATGGAATAAACATAGGAGCCTAATGAGAACTCAGGGTGTGATCCAGACATTGGGACCTATTCACACAGCAGTCATCTGGAAAGGGGTAGAATACTTCCTAACCATCAAAGACCTTGCCATAGGAGTAGCCAAATTCTGATACCAGACTTCTAATCGAAATATCCAAAACAAAGAACCATTCAATTATGAGAATTTTAAGCTAGTTGCTGACCACTTGGTTACCTATGATGACCTCATCTTGAGAGAAGGCCCGTCTTGGTTAGGCTGTAGGTTCTGATGTCCAATCATTTGGTATCCTGTAGCAGGGTATAGAGCCTTATATGAATTTCCTGAAGGTCAGACAGGGCATATTTTTGAAATCTTAGCTAGAAATCATGGTTGTAGACCACCGACTAAGAATCCTTCTCCAGCCTATTCCCTAACTACCTTGCATGTCAATTACAATGTTTTCATGAGGGCATGAAAAAGGGTAAGCAGGGGGGTGTGTTGAGCATTAGAAAAGGTATGTAATTGCCACTTATTTCGTTATCTTTTCCTTTAATTCACAACTTCTTTACATTATGAGATGGGCATATGATGAAGGATTATGATAAAGTTTAAGAGATTTGTGAGTAACGTAAAATGACTAATTATTACCTTTTTCTATGCAGAAGATGAAGAAAATGGAAGATCACCATGTCAAAGGAAAAGACAAGGCGAAACCAACTACTGTCCCTTTCACAGGGAATCACATCCAAACGAGGCAATCTAGATCGAAGCGGATGAGCCAGGAAAAGGAAAAAGAAATGCCATATCAGTGCAAGAGGACGAAGAGATAACTGAAGGATAACGATATGGCGAATCCCTCAGGATCTTTTAATCCTCAGGGATCGCTACCTTAAGAATATCTGTATCTTTGGTATTTCTGCCTCGCTGCTATAAAAAGGGACAATGCTGCTAGTCCCAAGGGGAAAATTATTATTGTTTTATAGAATTTGCTGTTGCAAACTAAACTTTGATCATCGACTCTCTTTAAAGAGTGATTACTGTAAATCTATTTTTATGATTAATATATAAACTTTGTTGTTGTTCCGTCCTTGATTTTGGAGTAACCGCAAGATTGCTGATCTAGGTGGATATTGGTGGCCACCCACCAAGTCCACTTGGACCCTCACCATTGTTTTCTTTAGCTTTTTAGTTTCCTTAATTGTAGCAAAGTTTACTATTTTTAGTAGTTTTTTTCGGGTCCTAAACTTCCGGAGCCGTTTTCAGGCCCTAAACAACGTTTTTTGGGAAAACTGTGAGCAACATGGGTTCATGGACATATGTTGCTCTTCCCAAAGTTGTAATTCTCGAACAGATCTTTCTATCGAGATATTGTACATGTCAAATGGAGATCGTATGCCAAAGCTACGACCCCGGGAAGTTGATGTACCAATTTACCCAAACGGGGCCCACAATTTGGCTTTTCATCTTCTAGGGTTAGGTTTTGGATGTTTAGGGTTGACCATTGTTTCTTAAAAATAAATAGGCCTTTGAGCCTCATTGTAACATAGTTGAGAGGCATGTAGCCACCACATCTCTATCCACAGATAAGCTACCATCGCCCTAGCTATTTATTTCCATTTTCTGCTTGTAAGCATATCTTTGTATTTTACATTAATGAAATGAAGTATTATTTCCACTGCATCTTTGGGTTTATGGTTATCTTTGTAATTTGTTGCGTTCCTATTTAAATCTGGATCAGTGGTATGAGAGCGGTCTTCTTTTTCTCTGTTTTTCTTTGCATGTCCCCAACGAGGTCGGGATATAGGGAGTTAGGGCTTGAACTGGTCGAACCTTTGCAAGACTAGCCTCGCAAAACCCGACGGCCTCCCATGGTGGATGAAAAGAAAGACAAGGGAGCAAGAGATCCTATCAAAATCTAGCTTGAATAAGCCCTCGAGTGACAAAGGAACGCGATGATGGAAAAATTTGCCCAGATCCTTTAGTGGCTACCCAGGGGCGACTCATCGGCTTCCCACACCTACTTTGGAAACACCACACCATTTAAGGTACAAGTTAATTTTGAAATCCCCATATTCGAGGGTCAGATAGACACAAATGCCGTCGATAAATGGTTAAATGTACTAGAGGGTTATTTTTTTGTTCATGATTTTTCCAGTCAGGAAAAGATTATTTTCACTCTTCTCAAAGTAGCCCCCCACGTCAAGCTCTGGTGGGAATCCTACTGCGAGCAGAAGGATGAAAGTACTGGCTCACTATTTTCAGCCGCACCCACATGGAATTCATTCTTGGATGCCATCAAGGAGCAGTACTACCCTGTCGGAAACTATGAGGATCAATACATAAAGTGGACCACCCTGCAACATGGAAGGGACCAAGACATGCTGGAGTTTAGCAATATTTTCCATACCCTTCACATAAATTTAGGTATCGAGGATTCGAAGCATCATTTTATACTCAAATATCGTGGCTTCCTGCACAAGTACATCCAGGAAGAAATAGAATTCCTGAACCTCTCCTCGCTTGGAATGGCATACCAATATGCTGTCAAGGTCGAGCAAAAGTTTAAACAGAAGAAGCGAGACTTTGGATTTCCAAATCTGAAGCAAGGGAAAGGTGCCCTCAAACTACAGAACAAAGGATAAAGCCAAGGCGGGGTGACCCAAGACAACCCACCAAAGCTACAAGCAAAGAACAGCACCACGAAGCCGAAAAAGGACACGGGAAAATGGTGTGAGTTCCATAAGACCTCCACTCACAACACAAGTGAGTGTCAGGCCAAGCAGTCACTGGCGGCTGAGCTAAAGGTTTCAGAATCAGATGCATGTTCTGAATCTAAGTTAGAACCTGACAAGGTGAACGACAAATGAAAGCAGATTATCGATGCAGAGCCCAACACCACCATTGCCACCACGAAAATCTAGAAGGAGGAACCTGAAGATCCAGAGGAGGAGGAGCGTCTCTTCCACTCCCAGATGTGGGTAAAGGGATCCCCGCTATATTTCATTGATGATAGTGGGATCCAAAAGAACCTCATTTCGGCAGACGTCGTGAAGCAGTTGGGCTTACCAACCACAACACATCTACAACTGTACACCATCAGGTGGCTTCACCAAGGAAGTGATCTTTGTGTGAGCCAACAGTGTCGCCTTCCATACAACATCAAGCCCTTCACGGATGAGGTATTGTGTGACATTGCTCCCCTTGAAGTTTGTGATGTATTATTAGGGCAACCATACTTGTGGAAGCGACATGTTGTGTATGAATAAAGGCCCCGTGGTGTTATTATTACTTTGGGAAATAAGTTGTACAGGATACTAGAGGTAGCACCACCTACTTCCATCTCTTTGGTTATTGCAAAACAATGTAGTAAGCTCATTTACAAAAATAGGAAATTTGTTTTCTTGATGATACGCCATTAAGGAAAGAAGAAGACGATGGCCACGACCTCTAGACAGGGCCCCTCCGCATTACAACTACAGATGGGCAAGGTCGTGGAGGAATATGAGGACATCTTCACCTACCCTGCAGGGGTTCCTCTGCACTATCAGGTCAAGCACTCCATCGATATGACCCCAGGTGTGCCGCTACCGAATGTACCAATCTATCGGCGCTCTGTTCTGGAGAACGATGAAATCAAGAGGCAAATTCAAGAGACGCAACGAAAAGGTCACATCCGTTCGAGTTCATCGCCCTATGGGAGCCTGACTGTGTTGGTATAGAACAAGGATAGGACTTGGAGACTCTGTATTGACTATCGGGTTCGAAACAAGATCAATGTCTATAATAGGTATCTGATCCCAGAGATCGATGACCTCTTGGACCAAGTGAAGGGGGAAAAATATTTCTGCAAGATTGATTTGAAGTCAGGATATCACCAGGTACCAATCAAACCATCTGATGTGTGGAAGACTGCCTTCAAAGCCAAGGAGGGCCTTTTCGAATGGTTGGTTATGCCTTTCGGATTGACGAATGCTCCTTCAACCTTCATGAGGCTAATGGATGAAATCTTGCGCCATTCACCAACTCATTTGTAGTGGTATACTTGGATGACATCCTGATCTTCAGCCAGAGTTTGGAACAGCACCTCCAACACATCCAACAGGTTCTCCAGACATTGCGGCAACACAAGTTATGTGCCAATTTGGAGAAATTCACTTTTGGCATGACCCAGGTTCAATATCTGGGATACAGTATTGATGAACAGGGGGTGCATGTGGATCCAACCAAGATCCAAGTCATTTGGGATTGGCCCTCTCCAACCACTCTAACGGAGCTCCGCAGCTTTCTAGGTTTTACCAACTTCTACCGTAGGTTCGTGTTGGGATTTTCTCATATCACTTGGCCCTTGAGTCAAGTCACCAAGGGAGGAGTGAAAGAAAAATTCTTTTGGTTTGAATCTCAACAGAAGGCATTCATAGA
>APFE030063045.1:34695-62544 GCA_000404065.3 Pinus taeda
TATTACTTTTCTGTTTACAACATTCTGAAGAGTTGGGTGATTCATTGGATCATTGTATAAGGGGATTGGGTGATTTTCATGTACTTGATGATTATTTGATGTTCATGGATCCAGTTTGAAAATTAATGAAACGTGGTCCTTAAAGAAGTGAAAGAGCAAAGGGGATTGTAGCTCCCTTCTAAGAGAGACTGGAAAACGAGAGAGTTGTAGCTCTCTGCAAGTTGCAGCCTGCGTACTGGTAAAGGACTGCACCAGTACAAAATTATTGTAAAAGAAGTTCCTAATTGAAAGAAGATAGAGACATATTGCAGCAGGTGGTTTTCACCCACATTGGGTTTCCACCTTATATCTGGTGTTCTTTGGTGTGACTATTTGTTTTTTTCTTGTTCATGCTCATTATTTTATGGTACTAACATACAAAGAATAATTCAAAGTATAAATAAGGAAGATATATTGAAAAGAATTTGATAATACTGATTCACCCCCCCTCTCAGTATTATTTCCAACACATCCATAAACCATCACAAATTGAGACATCCCTTTTTAGGATGAGGTTCTCCCTTTTATTAGGGGTGATACCTCCCTTTCAGCATTGAAGGTTTCCCTCTTCAAAACATCAAGAGCACTTCCTCTAGCAGAAGACTTGAGCTTCATGCCATACTTGGAAGAGTTCTAGGAACTGCACTAAGCGTTCCAGTGTTGGTGATCATCCTTAAACCACCGCCCTTTATACCAACATTTCAGAGAGTCACATTCAGCCTAATGCTACCATGCATTTTTTGCACATTTTGTATTACAACTCTCTTCTTGGACTCATACATAACCCTTTGGATTAAGGGGGGAATGTTGGACACCTAATCCTCTAAGGGTTGGTGTTGAAGCTCAACAGCCAAAAGGAGTCCAAGGGACCACTTGGAATATGAAACCAAGGGTCACTCCTATGTATTATAAATATGTATCACTATGAATAAGAAAATCAATCTAATGCTTATCTTTCCTATTTTGTTTCTGTCATATGTGTGTTTAACAATGTGGAATATATCCCATTTAAAGGGTGAAGTTAAATCAACAAACTAGCCCAGAGAGGGATCAAGTCTCTTGTGATGGAAACCTCTTTTAGAATGAAAATAGGTTCAATAGATTTGATCCCTCTTGGTGCTCTGTAGATCTGAAGTTAAGATGATTTTTTTTAAAGTTTTATATATTTTTATTATAGTTGGTAAAATATGTTATAATTTAGTTGTTATTGACAAATGAGGATCAATTATTTGGATGTCAAAGCTTCAAGAAATAGTTTCTTTATCTACTTGTTAGGCCCCTATACTACTAGTGTAACCCTAGTACAACTCCCTTATTATATTGATGTACCCATGTAGTGCCCATATTGTTACTATTGTGCCCCATAGAAGCCCACTATTGTTATTATTATGTCCTTACATTATTATTGTTATGTCCGCTCTGATTATATTATGACCCCTTAGACTCCTATATATAGAAAGGAGGTATTTTCATTTGTATCATCCAATAATTGTTCATTTATGTAATGTAAAGGATGTTGCCCCTTCGAAGAGGCTGAATTCTAAGGCATTGATCTATCTTTTCTATCTTTTTGTGAGTTGTTATCATAACATTTGGTATCAGATCTTTGGATTCTAGGTTTTCACTGCTCCAAATAGGTCATCGTGGCATGTTTGCTATAACTTTTTTTCAGCGATGTTTCAGAAGATAAAAACAAAACCCATTTGAAACGAAATCTCACTGAACCTCGGATCCAAATTTCAGAGATGTTTGCGCTATATTTGCGGAGATATGATCTAAGGAAGTTGGTCTTTTTGCAGACTCCTGAATTACATTCCAAATAAGTGACTTGGGGAAATCATCATAACTTTCTCTCTAAGCATCAGATTTAAATTTCGTAAGAAGGTACAAAAATAGGACGAGTTGTAGTTTCTTGTATATATTTTGCAGAGCCAAAGGTCAAAACAGTGACACGTGGCACATCGTACAAGTTCTCTCTACTGAACTAGTTTATAATCAGGTCACTGTGGGAGATTTGGCATAACTCTTCCTTGGAGAATCCAATTTGGATTATCCTAGTGGCATTTGAAAGAGGAATCAGAAGGCTACTGTAGATCATAATTTCAGACCTTAAATATTCAAAAGCACAGAGTTACAGTCATTTCAAGATCGAGCTCCTAAAATCAAGAAAAAGGAAGATGAGGAAGTTTGATGGCAAGGATCCGGTAAATTGGATACTTCAGATGGAGCAAAATTTTTGATCTACATGGTGTACCACTATTAGAAAATATATGTATTGCATATTCATATTTAGAACCGGATCAATTTTTATGGTATAAAGGGCCTTGTTCTCGTAAACAACTTGTTATGTGGTCAATTTTCACGGAGGAAATGATAGCACATTGTGAGGATACAAAGGGCAACACCTTCTTTAGAGCAACACCACAACCATTGGAAAGAGTAAAAGGGCTTTGCTACATAGTGGAAAGTAAAATTATCGCAACAAGGAAGTCTACCCCTCACAACTATAAAGATGGAAGTGTTGTTTCTTCTAGCCTTCCACAACCTACAAGGGTTACACCACAACAACTAGAAGAAAAAAGAGAAAAAAGGGCTTTGTTACAATTGTGATAGCAAATGCACTAAAGGTCAAAAGTGTGATGAGAAGAAATTATTTTACATAGAGTACGAAGAGGAGGAAGAAAAGGAACAAGAAACATCAAAAGAAGAGGATATATGCGAGGACCCAACCCCGGAGAAAGAAGAAATGAATCAGACCATATCTTGTAAAGCATTGGCAAGAATTACCATTCCTCAAACTCTCAAGATAGAAGGACATATCAAGAGAAAAAGGTGCAAGAAGTGAAAGATCACATCGAGAAAGAAGAAATGAAGCCAACCATATCTTGTAATTCATTGGTCAGAAGTGCCACTACTCAAACTATCAAGATAGAAGGGCATCTCAAGAAGAAAAATGTTGAAGAAGTGAAAGATCACATCGAGCAGCAAGAAAGGAATCCGACCATATCTTGTAAAGGATTTGAAGAAATTACCACTCCTCAAACTCTAAAGATAGAAGGACATATCAAGAAGAAAAAGGTTCAAGCAGTGAAAGATGACATCGAGCATCAACAACAAGTTCTCCAACTTTTAAAGGATAACGTCACTTTGGTGCAAAATCGAATGAAACAACAAGTAGATCAACATCGTAGTGAAAATGTTTTAATGTAGGTGATTGGGTATTTTTACTGCTGCATCTCAAGCAAGCTATTTATGAGAAGGAAATGTTGGCAATACTATATGCACTTAAGAAATGGCGACCTTACTGAATCGGAAGACACTTCAAGGTAAAAATGGATCATGATAGTCTTAAATACTTTTTAGAACAACTATTATCTTTAGAAGAACAAAAAAATGGGTAACAAATATGTTGGGTTATGACTTTGACATCATCTATAGAAAAGGGAAAAGCAAAATTTTGTTGCAGATGCACTCTTAAGAAGGATGAGGATGTGAAGCATTGGTTTTGTGCTATTTCTATTATCCAACTAGATTGGATAAATGAAGCAAGGGATGAATGGAAGAAGGATGAAGAAGTATGGCCACTTATTCAAAAGTTGCAAAAGATCCCAATTCAAACAATATTGTCAAAAATTGAAGAGGAAAGAAAAATCATATTGGAACCTGGAGCAGTCATAGAAACAAGAATCCGATAATGGAAAAATCGATCAATTTCAGAATGCCTCATCAAGTGGAAGAACTTACCCGCTGAAGATTCCACATGGGAGGACAATAATTTTACACAGAAGCATCAAGAACTACTCAAGCGTTTAGGACAACACATTTTGAAGGAGAGGGGCATGTTAGGCCCCTATACTACTAGTGTAACCCCAGTACAACCCAATTATTATATTGATGTACCCATGTAGTGCCTATATTGTTACTATTGTGCCCCATAGAAGCCCACTATTGTTATTATTATGTCCTTACATTATTATTGTTATTTTAGCTCTGATTATATTATGACCCCTTAGACTCCTATATATAGAAAGGAGGTATTTTCATTTGTACCATCCAATAATTGTTAATTTATATAATTTAAAGGAGGTTGCCCCCTCGAAGAGGCTGAATTCTAAGGCGTTCATCTATCTTTTCTATCTTTTTGTGAGTTGTTTTCATAACACCACTACTAAGGCATAATATATCATTGTCTGACATATATGTAAGGAGGAAATTTCATTGAAGGGTCTTTTGGGGGAGTTTGGAAGAATGGAGGATAGTGTGAGTGTATTATGTGATAGTTAAAGTGATATCCATTTGGCTATGAATCCATATTATCACAGTAAGACAAATCATATTAATGTTAAGTAAGAGTTTTTAAGATAGGTTATTGATGGAGGTGAAGTAAATATTTAGAAAGTCCACATTCAAGAAAATTATTCAAATATATTTACAAAAACAATATCGTAGATTAGTTATGGCGATGTTTAGCTTCTCTTGGCTTACAGAAGAGGTAATGAAAGAGACTAGGTAAGATATCAAATAATCAATTGTCTAGATGGAGATTGTAAGAATTCATGACAATAGTTAAATGAAAAATATATTGTAAAAACCAATGTTTACTTCAAGTATATATGCTTGTTTGTATAATGGGCGGTAGTTCTCGTAATGCATGTAACTATGCCAAGATAGATATATCTTAAGAGATAGGATGTAATGGTTGTAATCTTGATTGTATATCTTCTTGATCAATATCATATTGATGTCTTTCCTTTTAGATGTTTTCTTGACACATTGTCATGGTTTTACCATCTAAATTCTATATTGTCTTGCTACTTAATTTGTTAACTTGTATCATTATTTTCTCTGCAATTTATTATATTTGGACTCATAAATACCAACATATTGATATTTCATTTCTTTGCATGGTTATGAAAAAATAAGAAACTTCTTAATATTGATTTTATATTTTTGTGAAAAATAATTTTAGGTTCTAGACTTGTAAAGGAATGTTGGATGTTCAAAGACCTCATTTTCCTAGTTTTCTTCACAATTTAAAATATTTTGATAGTTTCTATGGGGAATCATGAATGAATTTTTTCCCATGAAAAATGAGATAATTTGTAGAGAAACAATGTATTGAATTGGTTGACTCCAAAACATAGTAGTCAAACTCTGCTTATGATGCATTTAATTTTAGTTGACGTGATGTAATTATCGATGAAGATGTTCATTTTAAAATGTATAAGACTATTAAAGAAGAAGATCCTCCAAAAAGAGAAAAGGCTAGGGAGTAGCTCCCAAAATATTATTCAAGTATGCATGAGAGTTAATGAAAAAGTGGTATTATTCATTAATAGGTCCATAACGAAAAATTCGTAAGTGTTTAGGGTGTGTTAAATTCAAAATAGATACACAAATTTAAAGGTAAAATGGAAATATAATCCAATTAAGTGGATTAAATGTTTATGGATAAATATTTAATCCCACTATTAGACTATGAATTGAAGAAACCATATGATAAATCATATTGAATTTTAGATGTTGAAAAATATAGAAAATCAAACCATATTTACCCATGTTATATCATATTGAATTCTAGATGTTGAAAAATATAGAATAATGAGTGTTATGGAAGTTGTATATTTTGTGGCCATAAAGATTTTTACCTTGAGAAATGTGCAAATACTTCTATGACCTGCATGGGTGTAAGGGAACTCCCAATATGTTGTTAAACAATGAATAATCTCCATATATTAATATATTACATATAGTAAGGAGATTTTACTTGTATTAGAGGAGGTTTATTGGAATATTAAAAAGTAGAAATTCAATTGTAGCTTTGTTTATTCCATTTTGGTTAATGAAAAGATAGATAAAATAATAGAGCAAGAGATGATTGTATCTATTAATATCTAATAGATTGAAGAAGAGAGTTATGCATGACATGATTTATTCAACTTCTTAAAATCAAACACTATAATGCACAATCCATGTATGAAGCTTATTATTTGAGATGAAATTATCAAAGCATCAAATGGTAGGATTTTCCACAAATGGAGCTTCATCTATGAGAGGTGTTCATGAAGGTTTGGTTGCTCAATTGATTCGTGAAGTGCCACATTTGTTGTTTAGTCATTGTGTAGCATGTTGTGATCCCTTAACTATAACAAAGGCTTCAAATTATTTTCTTGGTTCTAATTATAATGAAAATCTAGCCAAATTTTATTTTAATTTAACTGTTACTAATGGGAGTTCTACAATCTGATCTAGGGTTGACGTTATGGTTGTATCGTTGGGTACCATGGCGGGACGTGCAAGGGGGAGTGTCTCTCCCTCATACAATCAAATAGTGGCGGATAGAAGCAAGGACGCCAGAATGCATCATTTCAAGAAACGTATGGAGATGGCAACAAAGGCTATTAACATGGAAAAACTGGGAAAAAACAGAACTCATGAACAAAAGGGGATCAACAAGAAGCCATTAGGGAGAAGAGGATAGGGGGCAGAAATAAGAAAAATACTTCCATGAGCACAACTGGGGTTTTCAAACCCAATTCCACCATAATTCCTCGGGTCATTTTAAGTGACCCAGCGCTACAAGAGCACATAGATCACATGACGAAATATGCGGTTATATGCAAATTCATGGGGATGCGGCTGACGAAGAAGGCATTGCACGTATGGATAAGGAGCCACTAGAAACCCAAGGGGGAAATAAAACTTTACCTGGGATCCAAGGGCTTCTTCACGGTGGTATTCACAAGCCTAGAGGACAAGGATAGAGTGTTCTAAGGAGGACCTTATTTATACGTTGTTATAGGCCTCTACATGTGGCCATGGATGATGAACTTTGTCCCAGAACACGAAACATTCACATTGGTATCGGTATGGATTAGACTCTACTCCCTTCCTATGGATTATTGGTTGTCGGACTCTCTAAAGAGAATGGGCAAAAAACTGGGGCATTTTATAAAGATCTTAGATGCGGCTCTCAAAGGAAAATATACCTCCTTCGCTCGGATATGTGTGGAAATGGACTTATCTAGGGCACATCCAGATGCGATCATTTTAGAAGTGTATGACAAAGAATTGGTGCAGGCGGTGGACTACGAACATGTCCCATTTAGGTGTCGTAAATGTTGTGATCATGGGCATCTATACAGAGACTGCCCAACGAAAACAATGGAAAGAAACGTCAAAATCACCACAGATAAAAATATTGAGGGTTTCGCCAAAGTTGGGGGCAATAGGAAAGGCGGGAAGTGGCAACAAAAGAAGATTGATGAGTACAGAAAACCGAGCCAAAATGGCTTCAAGATCCCAGAAGAAGAAGTTGGAAACAAAGGATTAAACCAGGAATTGGAGACCACTCCCATTGAGAAGGAAATGGATGCAAGCATGGAAAATATGACAAAGGACAACCAACAAAAGGAGGATTTGCCAAGAAATATGGAGATAAGTAGGGACCATGAGATGACCCCAAGTGAGGCTGGAATGGAGGACCATGAACTGTAGGAGATTCTAGAAAGGGAGAATTTAGATCTAGAGAAGTTTCTAGAATAAGGTATCACCAAAGGAGTGGATTCCATGCCAAAAGAGGAATTTGATAAGGTTCAACAGCTCTTCCTTTGGAGATAAAAATCGAAGGGCTCTGGAATCAAAAGAAATCATGAAATCTAGGAGAATGAGGGATTCAAAATGATGGAGGGCTCACAGATACAATCTCCCAAGAACCCAGGTAGGAAGAGAGGAATAAAAATACAGAATGATCTACTGAACGAATGTGGGAAACTCATTATTAACTCACGTAAGATGAGAGATCTCACTAGTTATTCCTTTACAAATCTTTCTTAATGAAGCTTACAACCTAGACCATTAGAGGTATAGGCAACAGAAGGAAGCAAAGAAATCTTCGCTGTAGAATAAAAGAAGAAATACCAAATATGGTTTTTATTCAGGAAACAAAATGTTCGATGGACAAGATTAGAGAAATACATAACAAATGGTTAATGAAGTATGAGTATCTAGAGGTCAAAGCAAACAACTCGGCGGGGGGGATTCTTACACTATGGGATCCCGAGAAATTTGAAATCCTAGATGCTGAAGCATCCAGGAACTATCTTTCATTGGTGTGTCAACCTTTAGGGGATCAACAAAGTTACATGATCACAAACATCTATGGTCCTCAAAAGCAAGAAGACAAGCTCAAGCTTCTCACGTCCCTTGAGGAGCTAAGAGCGAGACACCCTGGTGTGCCCAGGATTGTTGTAGGAGATTTCAATATGATCAGATCTCTTACAGAGAAAAAAAGGGGTATCAGAGAACTAGGCAGTGACTCCATTGCCTTCCAAAACTTCATAATGAACATGGGGTTAGTGGACACTGAAGCTTTAAATGGCACCTTCACCTGTAATAATAAGAGGGGAGGGGCTTCTCAAGTCGCCTCTAAGCTAGATAAATTTCTCATCTCAGAGGACCTCTTTCTGTCAGGCCCTGCCATGTCAGCTTCTATCCTTCCCTTTGGAGGCTTGAACCATTGGAATGTACAGCTTGAGGCCACTTTTATGGGCTCACCTAGAAACAAACCTTTTAGGTTTGAAAATACATGGCTCTCTCAGCCTGAATTCACCAGCAATATTGACACATGGTGGAGGGCGGATCTGAACATTCAAGGCACTAAAATGTTCTTGCTCCAATAGAAACTTAAACACATCAAATCCAAGCCTAAATATTGGAACAAAAGGGAGTTTGGTAATATTTTCAAAGCCAAAAATGAAGTTGAGCAAAAACTCCAGGAGATCAATCAGATCATCATCACAGATGGTTTCACTGTGGAGCGGACAAATCTAGCTGATTCTATGCAGAAAGAATGGGAAGATAGATGTATGCAAGAGGATATTTTCTGGACACAGATATCAAGGGTGCAGTGGATTAGAGAGGGATAAAGAAACATGAAGTTCTTTCATAAATCTACCATAGATCATAGGGCACACAATAGAATCACAAAACTCAAGGATTCTCAAGGGATAGAGCTCGTCTCTCACAAATAAATGGAATCTGTCCCTGTTCAACACTTCCTCAACATAGCAAAGTAGCCTCTAGTCGATAGATCTAGGTTCATCAATAATTTCAAAAGGTACATCCCTTAGCTGGTCACCAGAGAAGACAACCACAATCTTAACAAGCCAGTGTCGAAAGATGAGGTCAGCGATGTGATCAATGAAATGCAAAATGGCAAAGATCCAGGCCCGGATGGGTTCAATGTGGACTTCTTCAAAGCTTGCTGGAGAAGAGTCAAACAGGATATCCTTGAGGTGGTAGAAGACTCAAGAAGATCCAAGTCCGTTCTTAAGGCTCTTAATGCCTCCTTCATAGCTTTGATCCCAAAATAGAAAAAAGCCATGACTCTAGATGGTTTTAGACCCATAGCTTTATGTAGTGTGGTGTACAAAATTATTTCCAAAGTTATCGCCAACAGACTCAAGCCCCTTCTTCCAGCTCTCATCTTAGAGGAGCAAACTAGTTATGTGGAGGGAAGACAAATTCTCAATAACATCATCCAAGCTCACGAGGTGGTACACTCTCTCAAAAGCAATAAACAAGCTGGTATGATCATTCAGCTAGACCTAGTGAAAGCTTATGATAAGCTAAGTTGGTCTTATATAAGGGTAGTACTAAGAGCTTATGGCTTCGACCACAGCTGGATAAGATGGGTTATGGCACTAGTATCCAGAGCCAGTTTTTCCTGATATGAAAATGGGGCACTTAGGCTTCTTGTCTAACTTACAAGAACCTCTCCCACTTCCAAAGCTTTAATTATTCCCAAGTATTATTGATTAACCAATGCATAATTAAGAAATGCCTGAAAATAGAGGTGTATGCTTGTATTTGTTGTTGGCTGTTTATGTTCTTTAAAATCTATTGTGTATGCTAATATGTAAATACATACAATTAATACTAATGCAGAAGAAACAAAACACACAAAATAAAAATTTAATCTGGAGTTCACCTACAACTCTTGGGCTACATCTCCATGAGCTCTAGTCAGCTCAACTAAGCTCTCTAGGATTATGGCAAGTCTTTTTTTTTACAATATCTTGGCTCAACTCTTACAATTTTACACAGAAATAATCAGTTCAGACACCATTTTATCCCCTAGCTCTTGAAGATCTCGGTTTTCTGGCTCTCGGCTCTCGCTCTCGCTCTTCATCTCTAGCTCTATCTCTTAGCTCTGGCTATTTGCTCTGGCTCTGGGTTTGGCTCTGGCTCTTCGGCTCTAGCTTCTTGGCCCTCTGCAACCTTCAACTCTCTCACTTTTCACTTGAACTTCAAATGACCCCAAAGGCTCACTCAGTTGCTCTGTGCAGTAGCTCTTCAGCTCTCTCTGCTCTCTCAGCTCTTTGCTACTACTTTCAGCATTTAGCTTTTGATTTTTGTGCTCCTTGTTTGGCTGCTGCCTTTTTGCGCTGCCTCTGTTGCCCTAGCTTCCTGCTTTGGCTTCACTTTCAGCAACCAACAGTCCCCCTGTCTCTGTCGTTCTATGACTTTAAAGCCAAATCGGCGTTGTTGGTTCATTTTCCCTTTTGGGCTCTCTGTCTTCCGACCTTTGTCGCTCAAATCCCTTCTTTGAGCATTAGCAATCATTGCTAAATTCCCTCAGGGATGGTGGCCACCTGTGCTACAACGGAAGGAACCACTGGTGCTTGAAATCCCCAAATTTTGGCATTCTCGACTTACACAGGTAAATGCATTAACACGGGAAAAATCCGCAGAAAAAACTGTTCATTGGGACTTCAAATGTCCTCAAATCCGACCTATTCTCCTATCGGGTCCGCCTGGGAGTCGCTATTGCATGTAGCAAATGGCCTGTCCCTTCGTATTTATTTTGAAAAAATACATTAAAACATTAAAAATATGGAAAATGGCCTTATGGCAGATTTTAAAATAATATGTTTTTGCATTTTGGAAGCCTTTCGGGTCTCGTTTCATCAGATCGGTGCATTCCTTCACTTTTCGTTTATTAAACGAAATATGCGCAATACACATAAAACTGCCTTTTTAACGGACTTCAAAATATATAAAATGTCGTTTATCGCCCCGTTGGGTCCGGACTATCGCATCGCATATATATATAAAATATATAATATAATAATATATATATATATATATATAATTAAAATATATATAATATATCCATGCACTGTTGCGTAACTCGGATGCGATATTGCGATGTCACGATTGCACAAATCATATAACATGTACCGATATCTCCTGATTTCCACCACTGATTGCAACTGTCGATCGGATCTGGACCGTTGATCAGCCAAATCTAACGGCTCCTGTCCACTGTCCCTTTGACCTCCAATGGGCTCGATTTTCACCGTTTTTCACGTTTTTGCCTCTTTCCCAAAGAGTAAAAGGGGAACTTATTTTTATGATAACTCCTTCATTTGAAGTCCGTTTTCACCCATTCAAGTTATGTTGGATTTAGAATGAGTAGATATCTACAATGGGTCTATTTTCGAGAGCATCTTATGATTTTCATTTTCCTCTGATTTACAAAGGGTTTGTGCCATTTGCCACCTTTTACCTCTTATATGAAGTCTTTTAGACTTAGAGGTTTATTCTGGATCCATTTTTGGATCAAGCCTTCCCACTAAAAGAAATTTTGGTCTCCAAAAGACTGATATACTGATCTAGAAAATAAATGAGAGTGACTCACCCTCTTCTTTTCAGCCTCCCTCTACACTTGCCTTGCATAGTGTCTCTGAACCAAGGTTTCTAACCACTTCCCTTCTTCGATGGGCTGGTTTTCTTGGGAAGAACTGTCTTCCCCCTTGCCTTCTTGCAGAAGTTCTGTTGAAATGGTCATAGAAGATAGCTTGAACTTCTTTGCCTTGATCATTGATCCAAGGTGGCTCAAACAAATGTGAACTTCATTTGCTCCACAAAACTTTCATTTGTACCTGTTTAAAAGGCTTCCAACAACAACTGTTAAAAACAACAGGCATACAGACAACAACTGGATGGACTAACTCCTACTTGACAAAAGAAACAGATTTCACATCTTGTGAACACCTCCATGTCTTGTATTTGCATACAAATGATGGACTAGATAACAAGCCAACAAAACATGCCTTTAAACAAATGACCCTTCAAGTCAAGCATGTAGAAAAAGACCATTAGGGCTCTTTTTCAAAAGATGAAACACTTCATCATTATCTCTATTTGGAGACCAAGATAACTTCTCCCAATTCAACGTGGCATCACATGCATGTCAAAGCAATCAACCCTTCAAGTTAATTACACATACATGTTAAAAAACAAGGAAATCATCATCCTTATGTTCGTGCATCTCATGTTCATTCATGCATTTCATCCTTCAACTTTCACTTAAGCACACTGTACTTTCGAAGCTGAAATGAAATATAACGTAGATTTTCAATAGACATGCAATCTTAATAAGATAAGAACTCTAACCGTTCCTTACCAATCCCTTTCAAAGGTACTACCTTTGTCTGCACATCAACATCATCATGTGAATCATTCTGTGACACATCATTCATGGAATATTCACTTCCATTTCTACCATCTTCTCTTTCCACTTTCTTCGACTTTTGTGGAAGCATTGCTGGATTCAGAGTCCAACATTTTGCAACAAGATTCCCTTGCTTATGGAAGTAAGTGCACTGCATGTGCATCCTCTTGATAGCATGATTTGCCTTGTCCAATGGACCTTTGGCTACTTGCTTCTTTTCCTTCAAAAGTTTCTTATATGTGGTCATTCTCTTCCAACATCTAGAAACATTATGGTTATCCAACCCACAAAATGATCATGCAATGTTTTTCCATACATATGTGGAAATTTATCATGCTTTGCACAATCAAAAGGAAAATGTTTAGAACCAGATTTATACCTTTCTCTTTCACCTTTATCACCTTCATAAGGAGGTGAAGCAAATCAAGAAGTGGCTCCCTTTGGAACACCATCAATCTCTTCAAGGCTATTGGAGTCTCCCCAACTCTCTGGTTCAAGTGTGTGTTTCTGAACACCTACATCCTGTAAATGATGTTTCAAGCTATTGCATTCCTCCTGAATACAATCTTCACATTCTGTAATGCAACCCCTTCTTGGATCTGTTTCAATGGCCATCATGCAGCCTTCGAACTTTCTCCATAAGCTTTTCCATAGCCAAGACCCAAATACTTAGGCCTCTCCTCAATCATTATTGGCTCAACAATACCTTGTGCATGTCTACCTAAGCCCTTTCCTTCATAGCCCATCTTGGACACTAGCTTGGAAACTATGCCTTTAGTATGTTTTTCAAAAGAACAAATATAAGCATCCTTAGAGGAATTTGAAGACAAACTGGAATGGTTTACCTCTTCTTCAAGCTGATACTTGACTAAGGCTTCTTTGGAATCAAAGAGTTGTGACTCCAACTCATGCATCCTTTTCAGGTTCATATTTGCAATATGAAGTTGCCTCTCCATTTCCTGTAGTCTGTCAGCAAGCAATTGCTTCTCTTCCTTCATGGAATTTAGCTGCTTTCTAAGCATGTTGCTCTTCCTTCCACCCTCATATATTTCTCTCACCATATCCATCATGGTGGACAATTCTTGCTTCATGTCTTGATCAAGGAGTCTTTTGAAGAAAGCAAAATTTAAGGACCCACTTGTTGAAGTTGTCATTATGCCAATGAACAAGAAAAAATTCAACAAGATATAAAGAGCTTATTTAAGCAACCTTTTGCAACAAACCTCTTGTGATTTGGATTTCCTTGAGGTCCTTTGGGATAGAAGAATATCTTCATCCCTTCTTCCTTCTTTTCCTTCCTGGACTGAGCTATCAATAGCTCTCCCTTTACCTCCAAACTCAAACAATAGTCAGTCTGCAAAGCAAGCATACAATAAGCCTCTTGCTATTCAAACACCTTTAAGACAAGAAATATTTGCTTTGTCAATCAAGCATTCTGATATAACCTTCTTTGAAGGTGTGGTTAATCAATCTCAAGCTATGATACTGCTTGATCTGAAAATGGGGCACTTAGGCTTCTTGTCTAACTTACAAGAACCTCTCCCACTTCCAAAGTTTTAAATATTCCCAAGTCTTATTTATCAACCAATGCGAAATTAAGAAATGCCTGAAAATAAAGGTGTATGCTTATATTTATTTTTGGTTGTTTATGCGCTTTAAAATCTGTTGTGTATGCTGATATGTAAATACATACAATAAATACTAATGCAGCAAGAAACAAAACACAGAGAACAACAATTTAACTTGGAGTTCACCCACTAATCTTGGGCGACATCTCCATGAGCTCTAGTCAACTCGACTAGGCTCTCATGGATTATGGCAAGTCTTTTTTTTTACAAGCTCTTGGCTCAACTCCTACCATTTTACACAAAAATAATGGGTTCAGACACCATTTTATCCCCTGGCTCTTGAAGCGGTCAGATTTCTGGCTCTCGTCTATCGCTCTGGCTCTTCCGCTCCAGCTCTGGCTCTTGGCTCTAACTCTTGGCTTTGGCTCTTGGCTCTGGCTTTGGCTCTCTTGCTTTGGCTCGTCAGCTCTGTCTTCTTGGCCCTCTGCAGCCTTTAGCTCTCTTTCTTTTCACTTGAACTTCAAGTGACCCTAAAGGCTCCCTCAGCTGCTCTATGCAGTAGCTCTTTGGCTCTCTTTGCTCTCTCGGCTCTTTGCTACTACTTTCAGTATTCAACTTTTGCTTTTTGCGCTGCTTGTTTGGCTGCTGCCTCTTTTGCCTTAGCTTCCTGCTTTGGCTTCACTTTCAGCAACCAACAATCAACAATAGCCTCAACAACCAACATTCCCCTTGTCTCTATCATTCTGTGGCTTTTAAGCCAAATCGGCGTTGTTGGTTCATTTTCCGTTTCGGGTTCTCTATCTTCCTACCTTTGTCCGGTCAAATCCCTTCTCTGAGCGTTAGAAATCATTGTTAAACTCCCTCAGGGATGGTGGCCACCTGTGCTGCAATAGAAGGAACCACTGGCGCTTGAAATCCCCAAATTTTGGCATTCTCGGCTTACACAGGTAAATGCATTAACATGGGAAAAATATGCAGAAACACTGATCATTGGGACTTCAAATGTCCTCAAATCTAGTCTATTCTCCTATCGGGTCTGCCTGGGAGTCGCTATCACATGTCGCATATGGACTGTGCCTTCGTATTTAAAAAGAATACATTAAAACATTAAAAATCTGGAAAATGGCCTTATGGCAGATTTTGAAATAATATGCATTTGCATTTCGGAACTCTTTCAGGTCCAGTTTCATTGGATCGATGCATTCCTTCGCTTTTTGTTTATTAAATGAAATATGTGAAATACACATAAAGCTGCCTTTTTAACAGACTTCAAAATATATTAAATGTCATTTATCACCCCGTCAGGTCTGGCTATCGCATCGCATACATATAATATATATTATATATATATTAATATATAAATAATATATAATACAATATATTATTAGTATATTATATATAATATAATACAATACGATAATATCCATCCCTACGTCATTGCAAACTCCGATACAATATTGTGATGCAACTTGTCGCAATCGCACATCGCACATACCCCGGTCGTATAATGTGCGCTCCACTGTAATCGCCGATTGTGACCGCGATCAAATCTGGACCATTGAACGGCCAGATCCAATGGCTCCTGTTCACTGTCCCTTTGACCTCCGATGGGCTCGATTTTTGCTATTTTCTCATGTTTTTTCCTCTTTCCCAATGAACAAAATCGGAACTTCTTTTTATGATAACTCCTTCATCTGAAGTCCATTTTTTCCCATTCAAGTTGCATTGGATTCAGAATGAGGAGATCTTTGCAATGAGATTATTTCCGAGAGAAGCCTGCAATTTTTATTTTCCTCTAATTTACAAAGGATTTGTGCCATTTGGCACCTTTTACCTCTTATATGAATTCTTTTAGACTTACAGGTTTATTCAGGATCCATTTTTGAATCAAGAAAAATGCCTATGTGAAAGGAAGACAGATTCTCAATAACATCATGGAAGCTCACGAGGTGGTACATTTTCTCAAAAGCAATAAACACGCTGGTATGATCATTCAGCTAGACCTAGTGAAAGCTTACGATAAGCTAAGTTGTTCTTATATAAGGGTAGTACTAAGAGCTTATGGCTTCAACCATAACTGGATAGGATGGGTTATGGCACTAGTATCCACAGCCAATTTTTCCATCTTGCTTAATGGCGCTCCTTTAAGAACCTTCATGCCCTCTAGAGGTCTCAGACAAGGGGATGCGCTCTCTTCCTTCCTCTTTGTTCTTATGATGGAAGGGCTAGGTAGAGTGATCAAAATAGAAAATGCTGAAGGAAGAATCCAAGGTCTTCAACTTACGTTGGATGGAGTAGCAAATACCCACCAACAATTTATGGATGACATGATCCTGCAAGGTATACCCATAGTCAGGGAAGCCAAAGTGATCAAACAAATCTTATATGACTTTGCTATGGTGGCTAGAACAGAGGTAAGCCTCAAAAATCAAAAGTTTTCTTCTTTAACACTGACATTTTTATTCAAAGGAACATCACCAGAATTCTTGGGTTTCAAAGGGACTAGTTACCTTCCAAGTAGCTGGGAATACCTCTTACAGACAAATCTCTAAACAAGGGAGTGTGCGAGTCGATAATGAATAAGCTTCAAGAGAATATCAGGAAATGGACATGCAAGTCTTCAAATTTGGTGAGACGCCTTGTGCTCACACAAGCTATCCTGAAAGCTATTCCCTCTTTCGTGTTCTCAGCTCTTCCAGCTCCTAAAGGAGTTCTGCAATAGATCATGAGCATTCAAAGGGATTTTCTATGGGGCAAAGGGGAAGAGAAAAACAAATGGGTTGTAGTAGCTTGGGACAAGATCTGCAAACCCAAGTCCCATGGTGTTTTGGGGCTTCATGACCCTAAAACCCTTAGCAGAGTTTTAGGAGCTAAACTTTGGTGGAGGTGGCTCAAGGGATCGACAACCCCTTGGGCCAAGCCCTGGAAACAAAAATATGCAAAAAATTGGTAGGAGAGGGATCACATCCGAATGATAGGATGCATTAAGGGCTTCCACATTTGGAATCTTGCTTGGGAGAATAGAGGTATTGCCCAACAACATAGTTTTTGGGAGATCCGAACGGGGAACCTGGCACTATTTTGGGGGGATAACTGGCAACAGGAACCCAATTTGTTTAAGGACGAATTAGCAGCTCTCAAAAATGATACTAAGAACAAAGGTTTACTTATGGTAAGTGACTTCTGGGATCAGGTAAGGAACAATGGTAAATGGAGAATTTGGAAGGATTTAGGCCATAGTGAAGATAGCCCTTTAAAGGCCCAGGCAGATTCTCTTGCTCGAGATTTGGAGCAAAGGAATATTTTGGTGTCGTCCTTGTCTGACCAACTAAGATGGGGAAGGAACATCAAAGGAAACTTTAACCTCAAAGAAGCTAAGAGAATAGTCACATGGTTTAACAACCAAAATCTTGATCAGGGATGGAAGAACCTTTGACAGAACCCTCACTGGATGAAAATAAAATTGTTCATTTGGCTTGTTCAAAAAAATAAAATTCTAACTTGGGATAATATGTTGAAAAGGGGTTTTGTGGGCCCATCCAAATTCCCTCTATATGGCTTACAAGAGGAGACGATGAATCACCTACTCAACCTCTACCCTTTCACCTCCACCATGTGGGATTGGGTGGCCTTAGTCTTCAGGCATATTTATCGGGACAGACTCAGCATCACCAACACTTTGAAGAATTGGAGGAAAGACTTCTCAGACAATGAAATCATCAATAAAGCTTGGAATTTGGTTCCAAGCTTTATCATTTGGGATTTTTGGAAACAATGCAATGGCATGATTTTCAAGAGCAAGACAAGCATTCCCCAACACATAATTGCACAAATTCGATGACAACTCAAAGATACAGTCAAAGGTTTGTTGTCGAAACTTCTGAAGAATCCTCCTCTACTCCAGGAAGGCTATATATTATTGTAGTTGGGTCTCCAGTCAATAGTCCCACAGGGCATAAACAAGGGTGTGAGCCAAACAAATGCAAGTATGGATATTTGAAAGCCTCCTCCACGTGCCTTCTTAAAAGTAATTATAGACAGAGTGTCCAAGGGCAACGCAGGGTTAGCTGGTTTTGGGGGTGTTACAAGAGATGAGCAGGGACGCATAAAGGAGATATTTCATAGTCACTTGGGGAAGGCCACTAATAACATGGCGGAACTCATAGCCTTAGAGTAATGCCTAGAAATCCTGGTGGATTTAAATTCACATAATGCAATCATTGAAGCAGATTCGGAATTGATTATTAAAACAACCAAGAAAATCTGCAATGGAACGACACCGGAAAAAGTGTCGAAACATTGGAGGCTATCGCAGGTCTTTCACCATATTCACACCCACCTACAAACCTTAAGAACTGTCAAATTTGTCCATGTGAAAAGAAAAGAAAATATGTTGGTTGATCGTCTGGCGAATGGAGGAGCAATTAGTAAGGGAAGTGGTACGCGACACGTTTGGAAGTCGATACCCCCAGACAAACTGTGTGATGATTGTCTCTGTTAGGCTATCAAAGATATGGAACACTTCCAGACCTTCAGTAGAGAGAAGGAGGAAGATTAGCGAAAGGGGATAAGAGAGGAGGTCCTTGGGCTACAGTCTCTCCTAGTCGTTAAACCTCAAGGAAAAGAAGATCAAAGAAGTGAAGCGGTTATATAGTTCATGGTGGAACAAAGGTCGTGGGTTGTTTTGGATGAGGTTCTTTAGGAGGGTTTCAAAAATGAATAGCGGATTTCAGTCTAAATATGGGTGGATCAAGAACAAAGGAAATGATTTGGAACGATCTAAAGCGATGGATCAACAGGATGGGCCGATAGTGCTCAGGCAAATTGTGGGAGTAAAACGTTGCTTAACATGTTCATCAGTTGAGTGGCTACAGTTCGCAGGTTCTTTTGGTCTCAGTCATCCAACGGATTTCGGGTCGGAAAGAGATCGACCATTAACCACTTGGATGGACCCGAAATCCTATATATTAAGGAACTCTAATCTTGTTCGGACCTAGAATTTCGCTATCCATCATGTCAAAATCACAGTTGACCATTGGATTAGACAAGCTTTGATCGATGATGATGGTTGTCCAAGAAACTCTTTGGGTTGGAGGATTTGTTGATCGTCGGATGGGAATTTTGCTTAAATGGTGGGGATTATGTGTTCAGCATGGGCTTGGGGAAGCATGCCGAAGAATATTTTGGTGCAATTTGGTTATATTTGAAGTCTGGAGGTTTCGTTGGATGGTGCTTAACTTGTTCGCCAGTTGAATGGACGCAGGCCACAGGTTCTTTAGCCTCAGTCATCCAACGGATTTCGAGCCGAAAAGAGCTCGACCTTTAACTACTTGGATGGACCCGACATCCCATAGATTGAGATGCTCTAATCTTTTTCTGGTCCAGATATGCGTTATTCATCGTGCTAGTGCTCCGGCCAAAATAGTGGTGGACCGTTGGATTAAATATACTTCGATCGACCATGTCGATTCTCCACGCAACTCTTTAGATCATAGGATTTGTGGATCGTTGGATGGGAAGTTCTTCTCGATGGTGGGGATTGCACGTCCAGGTTTGGGCTTGGGGAGCAGACCGAAGAAGAATTATTGGCGCGATTTTAGTATTTTTTGAAGTCTAATGGTCTTCGTAGTTTGTATGAGAAACCGGTGAAAAGAAAGGAACTTGTGTCTTGACTGTTAGGTTTCCTTAGTCTTTTTTTGTAGAGTTGAAGTAACCCCATGAGATATTGTAACCTCGTGAGATATTGTTTGGTCTTGGGTTTTGTTAACCCTGTTAGTGGTAAACCAGCAATAGGCTTGCCTTGTGATGGTAAACTAGCGACGGGCTTGTCTTTGCACTGGTAAAGATGTGTATCATATGTATTACACTTTTACGGTGAATAGAAGGTTCCACTCTTCCTTGACCAATAAAAAGAAAAGCTAGCCAAATTTGGTGTATATTCATGGCTAGGAAAATATAGAAGGAGGCATGGAGATTTTAAGATTTTGTCATACTTATTTCATATTCACAATCTACAAGTACTTCAAATTCATTAATTATGCTGGCTTTCTAGGAGACGCGTTGAACATGCTCTCTCAAATTATGCCAACACTATTACAGGAATGCAAATATGATGATGTATAAAATGGAAACAATATTTTCTTTCTAACATTCTTAATGAATTAGATAAATTGAATCAACAATTTCAGGAGGAACATATTGATAACATTTATTGGTATGCAACTAGATCTATTTATTACATTTCTTTGCAAGATATTATTGCAAGATATATTTGAAGCTAGTTCTCAACATATTTTATGTTTCTTGAAGAAATAAGAAAATGGAACTTTGGAGTTTATTGGTAACATAGTTGCTTCATATGTGCATTCTTTAAGAATTTGAACCTATATTGAATTCACCTTATACTACCACTGTGAACGATTGTATTCTCTTAAGAAAAACATTTATCTCGAAGTTTATTGATTATCTCTATGATATGTTTGTGAAGCTAAATTATGTATTCCTAGTTTTTACTTTGACTAAGACATTGAAAAAAAAGCTGAAACAAAATTATGGTTTTTATGCCTATGTGGCAGATTTAGTGTTGGAAATTAATTGATATTAAAAAATGTGAAGGTGGAATGAAAGTTTTGTTGTCACAATACATCAATAATATCCAAATAAGAACACGTTTAGCGCATCAGAATAATGTGGAGATGAACTATGATGGTGCAATTATTTTCCAACTTTGATGAAATAGGGAAAATTATTTGTTTTATTCTATTAAGAACTCTCAATTGTGAAAGAGTATTCTCTAAATTGAATCCTATAAAAAATTACAATAGATCTTAAACTTTGTTCAGAAACCTTAGATGCTTTCATGTATTTATCTCTACCAACACCTTAAGAGTTACCTCAAGATTAGAGTGTAGTTTATAAACTAGACAAAAATAATATTGCAATGACGTTTTCAACTAAATTAAATAAATTAATAATGACATAGTATTTTACCAATTTTTTAATTCCTAATAATTTTATAATTTGATTTAAAAATGTTAACACTATATAGTGGAGTAAATTATTTTCAACATGTTTCCCATAAGTTAACATATAGGTCATAATTATATGAAACTTACCATTTATTTAAACATAATAATAAGATAGAAGCTCCATATTGAGAGAGAAATTTCAAGTTCATATTATTTTAAAGATTTACTAAATTGTAGATTATGCATAGTTGCATTTGAAATTTAAAATAATATATATACTCTTGAAATACTCTCAACCGTATAAGAGAACAAAGATTTGAATGTTAAAAAGAATTGTATTGTATTTTAATGGTATATACGATGGTTCTTTCTTAAAAAAATCATTTTGTTGTGATTAAGAATTTACATTTAAAAGTCAATTATATAGAGTTGTTATATACACGAACTTTCTTTTAGTGGTTTCTTTCATCTGTGCTCCATAACTTATAAATATGGAAGAAGGTGAATTTTGTTATTATATATAATATTTTTTATTAAATATTTTCAATAAACACAATGAAGTTTTAAAATTTTATTATTTTAATTATTTTATTATTTTTAAATAAATTATTATCAAAAATAATTTAATAGTTTTTATTTTTTGAATTAGATTTTTAAATACATAATATTTATTTAAATTAAAAATAGTTATACATTTTGATTCACGTTTGAAGTTGTTTATTGGCACTTGGATCATAATTGAATGGACAGATTGTATTGATGTGCACTAGCAATAACTTGGTACATCTTCTTTTCTTAAAACGAAAACAATATTGATATTCATATTATGAAAATCGAGTCTATAGTCAAATTGCTTATCATCAATCCTAATTAATACAGTATAGATAAACTACCACATCTGGTGAAAAACATGTAAATTCCCTAATCAACAATAATAGGTCTATAGTGACAAATGTGTAACTCTTAAGGGTGTGTTAAATTCAAAATAAATACACCAATTTAAAGGTAAAATGGAAATATAGGTGGATTAAATGTTTATGGATATATATTTAATTCAACTATTAGGCTATGAATTGAAGCTACCATATTTACCCATGATAATTCATATTGAATTCTAGATGTTGAAAAATATAGAAAAATGGAACCATCGTTACCCATGATAAATCATATTGAATTCTAGATGTGGAAAAATATAGAATAATAAGTGTTAGGGAAGTTGTATATTTTGTGGCCATAAAGATTTTTACCTTTAGTAATGTACAAATACTTCTATGACTTGCATGGGTGTAAGGGAACTCCTAATATGTTGTTAACCACTGAATAATTTCCATATATTAATATATTACATATAGTAAAGAGATTTTACTTGTATTAAAGCAGGTTTATTGGAAATATTAAAAAAGGAAATTTTATTTTTAGCTTTTTTTTATTGCATTTTGGTTAATGAAAACATAGATAAAATAATAGAGCAAGAGATGATTGTATGTATTAAGATATAATAGATTGAAGAAGAGAGTTATGCATGACATGATTTATTGAACTTCTTAAAATCAAACACTATAGTCCACAATCCATGTATGAAGCTTATTATTTGAGATGAAATTATCAAAGCATCAAATGGTAGGATTTTGCACAAATGGGGCTTCATCCATGAGAGGCATTCATGAAGGTTTGGTTTCTCAATTGATTTGTGAAGTGCCAAATTTGTTGTTTAGTCATTGTGTAGCATGTTGTGATCCCTTAGCTGTAACAAACGCTTGAAATTATTTTCTTGGGTTTAATTATAACAAAAAGCTAGCCAAATTTGGTGTATATTCATGGTTAGGAAAATATACAAAGAGGCATGGAGAATTTAAGAGTTTGTTATACTTATTTCAAATTCACAAGCTACAAGTACTTTAAATTAATTAATTATATTGGTTTTCTAGGGGACAAGCATTGAACAAGCTGCCAACACTATTACAAGAATGCAAATATGATGATGTATAAAATGGAAACAATGTTTTATTGCTAACATTCTTAATGAATTAGATAAATTGAATCAACAATTTCAAGAGGAACATATTGATAACATTTATTGGTATGCAATTAGATCTACTTATTACATATATTTGCAAGAGATTATTGCAAGATATGTTTGAACCTAGTTCTCAACATGTTTTATGTTTCCTGAAGAAATAAGAAAATGCAAATTTGGAGTTTATTGGTAACAAAGTGCTTCATATGTGTATTCATTAAAAATTTGAACCTATATTGAATTCACCTTATACTACCACTTAGAAAGGGTGTATTCTTTTAGGGAAAACATTTACCAAGGGTGTATTCTCTTAAGGGAAAGCATTTACCTATAAGTTGATTGATTATCTCACGGATAAGTTTCTGAAGCTAAATTTTATATTCCTAATTGTTACTTTGACTAAGACATTGAAAAAAAAATTGAAACAAAATTATGGTTTTTATGCCTATGTGGGAGATATTACGTTAGAAATTAATTGATGTTAAAATATGTGAAGGATAGAAAGTTTTGTAGTCATAGAAATGAACTATAATGATGCAATTATTTTCCATTATTTTCCAACTTTAATGAAATAGGGAAAAATTGTTTATTTTTTCCTATTAAACACTCTCAGCTGTGAAAGAGTATTCTCTAAATTGAATCATATAAAAAATTACGATAAATCTTAAACTTTGTTAAGAAACCTTGGATGCGTTAATGTGTTTATTTCTGCCAACAACTTAAAAGTTACCTGAAGATTAGAATGTAGTTTATAAAACATCAACACGAATGATATTGCAATGAACTTTTCCACTAAATTGAATAGGTTAAATATGACATAGTATTTTAACCAATATTTTAATTCCTAGTAATTTTATAATTTGATCGCTAACATTATATAGTGGAGTAAATTATTTTCAACATGTTTCCAATAAGTTAACATATATTCAATGGGAGTCATAATTATATCAAACTTTCCACTCATTTAAACACGATAAAATAGAAGTTCTATATTGAGAAAACAATTTCAAATTCATATTATTTTAAAGGTTTACTAAATTGTAGATTATGTATAGTTGTATTTGAAATTTAAAATAATGTATATACTCTTGAAATACTCGGAACAATATAAGAGAATTAAGATTTGAATGTTAAAAAAAATTGTATTGTATTTTAATGGTATATATAATGGTTCTTAAAAAAATCATTTTTATTGTGATTAAGAGTTTACATTACAAAGTCAATTATATAGAGTTGTTATATACATGAACTTTGTTTTAGTGGTTGCTTTCATCTATCCTCCATAACTTAAAATATAATATGGAAAGAAGGTGAATTTAGTATTATAATAATAATTTTATTAATATTTTCATAAAACACAGAATTTAAAATATTAATAATTTTTATTTTTAAAATATTTTATCAAAATAATTTATTATATAATTATCATAAAATATAGTTTTTATTCCTTAAATACTTATAGTTTTATTCCATTAAATTACGTTTTTAGATACATAAGTTATTAATTCTTTTTTAATTATTTATATAATATAAATTTGTTTCAAAATGTTTAATAAATCAAAATTATTGAAAGTGAAATATATTGTTATACATTTTGATCAGGCTTGAAGTTGAGTCAGTGGAACTTGGATGATAATTGAATTGACAAATTGTGTTTATGTGCACTAGCAATAACTTGTTACATCTTTTTTTCAAAATGAAAACAATAATGATATTCATATTATGAAAAACGAGTACATAGTCAAATTGTCTATCATCAATCCTAAATAACACAACATAGATAAACTACCACATCTAGCGAAAAACATATAAATTCCCTAATCAACAATATGATCGCTCAACATCATAAAACAAGACACAACTGTGTTGTAATGATAGCCTATAAAACCTTTATATAAAAAAGGTCGAATCAACGGTCCTAATAAAGATAAAAGCTAACTATCAAAAAGTGCAGAGCCAAATTTGTAAAGAAAAACACAAGAACAAATCATCCAAATGGAATGGCACCCTCATACATCGTGACATTGTTTTGTATAAAGCAATAATGTATCAATCTCGGCACGATAATAATCCCTCTCTTTGATAAGGAGGTTGTTGTAACATTTAGTTCTCTCTAGACATGAGTGAAAGATATGTTGCCAAAAGCCTCTTGTAGATTCATGATGCGTTACATTCAATTTGACAAAAATGACACACCAAGCTTAGCTCTAGCACTAATCTAATTAACAATTATCTGTGTATCACAACAGATGATAATTTTTTCCAAATTAATGTGCTTGGAAAAAAATAGGAGGGCCCATAAAGCAATAACCTTGGCTCTGGTATTGGTGCCTTTTTCGCCATACCAGAAAAGATGGAAATGTTCATATGGGTTTTTAATAATAACTACTCCATAGCCATAATGCCTAGGTTAAGCAGCGCCATTGAAATATCCTCTTAGATAACTCTAGCTTGAAGAGAAACTTAGTATCCTGCGAGGATTTTCCTTGTGCACTTATTAGTATATAAATATAGTAAAAGAAAATTTAAATGGCTAACAATTTTCATTGAATTGTCAAAATGGGTATTGACAATTTTGTCTAATTTTGAAATTCCAACCAAGAGGACGCATGTCACATTGTTAGTTTACATTTAACATAGAACTCCACATTTGAAAAGGAATTGTAAACAACATGTAGGAATTTCAAAATGAAAAGGGCCATTAAATTTAATAGTTTTGACAACTTTTTAACTTGTTTTCACAGTTTTAATGAGAAATGTTGATGATTACACACAATTTTTAATACTACTAATGCAAAAATAACCTTATCATTTGCCCATTAAATTTATCCCTATGACTCAACAACATTATCACACATGAACTAGGATTTGAATTGGAATCTCCTACCCAAATATTTGTCGAGCTTTGTAGCAATGCAACTTTATTATAAGCTAAATTAGCAAGTCGTGTGCTCTCATACTTTATAGGGTCTAGGTGTACTAGGTGTACTAGGCTTTGTATTATCTTATGGGTCCTTGGCTGAAATATCAAGTAATTTCATCACGTCATAGATGGTTTTGGATGGTGAAGTATTTCTTCCACTGAAGCTCCCTTCTAGTAAACCTTGAAAACTCGTTGTTGATTTATATTGGGTGAGTTATTATCTTCCTCAAGGTTTTAGTCTCAAACCTTAATCCTTGAATAAAATAGATCAATCTTATGAGAGCCTCTTCTTGATATCATTGTCATTTGATTCACCTTGACTTTGTTTTCTTAATTGGATTTAGGATAAATCTCTATCTCATTCCATCATATTCTAAAATTGATAAAAACTAGGATATTTTGGAAGGATTCAAATATTTTACCTGTGTATAGTATTCTAAGAAACTATTTTAATTTGAAAAATTAAATATATAATATGTAGATAAATGTGTGTGTGTGTCTTATTGGCATTATAACTTTCATGGTTGTAGCTAGTTGGTGTTAGCATTGTGTTCATTGTTGTAGCTAGCTTGTGTTGGTATTGATGCCAATCTTGTGTTGCCCTCATGATGCGTTGATGACAACCTTGAGATGGTCCATGACGATGAATGTGGAAAACTAGGTCTTCATGTAGGTCTTCATGTTGATGTTTATGTTCATATTGTTGAAGGGATGTTTTCCCTCATGATGACGATGTTGAGTTGTTACAATGTTATGCATAAGTGTTGCAGGTGTCTAAGGGAGAACATATGTCTTGTTGGGATGATGTAAACTGTTGGAGGTTTTAACATAAGGCTTGGAGGCATTGATATTGACTCAAAGCTTTCATTTGAACTTTATTTGTTGGTGTAATCTTTCTACGGGATCAGGAGATGGTTGCAGATACATAAAGCCATATTCTAGAAGGTTTGGAGCTGAGTTGACTCACTTTTGGGGTAGGAATATTAGTAATGCGGGATACTATTGCATGGGGAGCATGTGAACTTGGGTTACCTTCATTAAACATCTATTACCCCTACCATTAATTCATTTCCTAAAGGTAGGAACAAATTTACCCTATGTAGACTCTGTTTTTCTTGCATTCCTTATGCATCAAGTATTTTCTAGAGGTTGAAACTATTGTAATTTTCCATGGTATCACTTGGAAACTTCTATTGACTTAATATAGAGTTCAAATGAGTGGTTAGAGAGTGAATTTATTAATGATTTGAGTAGTGGAGATGATGGAAAAATATGTTTAAATAGAGGATCATATTTTTCACTAGGAGGTTAGATGCGTTGTCACCAAAACATGAGTTTACTTTTTTTCTTTTTCATGGTCTTAGATGAGTGTCAAGTCATCTTATGTTTTAGTGGGTAGGTGTTAGGTTAGGAGTCTCAAAGGTTTAGTGTTTATTTTATGTCCAAATAAAGTCTAATATCCCTTTCCTATGTTTCATGAGTCCTACAGCCCTGTTAGAAACTCATAGCTTAAGGCAAATTTGAAAATTTTTGAAATTAGTCCTGAAACTATGATTTTGTAGCGCAGATAGTGTAAATTTGCTATTTTGTGCTATGAAAATGATACTCTTTTCATAGCACTTTTGTTATGAAACCAGCTCAAGAAAAGATAGAAAAGATAGATCAACGCCTTAGAATTCAACCTCTTCGAGGGGGCAACCTCCTTTGCATTAAATAAATGAGCAATTCTTGGATGACCAAATGAAAAGACCTCCTTTCTATATATATGAGTCTAAGGGGTCATTATATAATCAGAGCCTACATAACAATAATAA